>CAUYQU010028509.1:0-26324 GCA_963574635.1 Cheracebus regulus
TTGGGGAAGTTTTCCTGGATAATATCTTGAAGAGTATTTTCCAGCTTGGATTCATTCTCTTCGTCACATTCAGGTACACCTATCAAACGTAGATTAGGTCTTTTCACATAGTCCCATATTTCTTGGAGACTTTGTTCATTCCTTTATACCCTTTTTTCTGTCATCTTGCCTTCTCGTTTTATTTCATTGATTTGATCTTCAACCTCTGATATCCTTTCTTCTGCTTGGTCAATTCGGCTGTTGAAACTTGTGCATGCTTTGCGAAGTTCTTGTGTTGTGTTTTTCAGCTCCATCAATTCACTTATATTCTTAAGTTGTCCATTCTCATTAACATTTCATTAAATCTTCTTTCAATGTTCTTAGTTTCTTTGCATTGGGTTAGAGAACATGTTCTTTTAGCTCACAGAAGTTTCTTATTATCCACCTTCTGAAGCCTGATTCTGTGAGTTCATCACACTCGTCCTCTGTCCAGCCTTGGTCTCTTGCTGATGAGGAGCTGTGATCCCCTGTAGGAGGACAGGCATTCTGATTTTGGGTGTTCTCAGCCTTTTTGCACTGGTTTCTTCCCATTTTTGTGGATTTATCCACCTGTCATCTTTGTAATTGTCGACTTTCAGATTGGGTCTCTGAGTGGACGTCCGGCCTATTGGTTATGAAGTTTTTTCTGTTTCTTAGTTTTCCTTCGGTGGGCCCCCCTTCCCCACAGAGCTGGGCCTTCCCAGGTTCAGCTGTGCTTGCTCTCAGTCCTCAGCGCTTCCAATTGCTGTTCTCCTTGTGGGGATTGGACCAGCCAAGCCCGACTAAAAGGGCACCCAGCCCCGTACACTCCACACCGGGAAGCACCGCGCTGGCCAAAAGATTCGCGCTGGCGACCCGTGTAGCTCCTTCGCTGGGAATCTCCCAGTCTGTGGGCATCAAATTTCATCTGCAATTGCGGCATCCACTTGCTCTCTGCGCTTTCACTGGGAGCTACAATCCTGAGCTGCTGCTTCGCAGCCATCTTGGATCTCTCTCCGCCTGGCGATGAAGTTTTTCTGTTTCTTAGTTTTCCTTTGACGGACACCACTTCCCCACAGAGCCGGACCTTCCTGGGTTCGCTGTGGTTGCTGTGACACTCTCAGTCCTCAGTGCTTCCAATTGCTGTTTTTCTTGTGGCTGAGCCCGTCCATCCCATATACTCTGCACCTGGAAGCGCTGTGCTGGGGCACCGGCAAAACAGCTGGGCAAAACTGCCGCGCCGGCCAAAAGAGTCGTGCTGGTGACCCGTGTGGCTCCTCTGCCGGGAATCTCCCGGTCTGTGGGCAACAAAAATTTGTCGGAAAGTGCAGCGTCCACTCGTTCTCTGCGCTTTCACTGGGAGCTACATTCCTGAGCTGTTGCTAATCGGCCATCTTGGATCTCTACAGCGAAAGTTCTTTTCTTTAAGGATGTTGAATATTGGCCTCCACTCTCTTCTGGCCTGTAGGGTTTCTGCTGAGAGATCTGCTGTGAGTCTGATGGGCTTCCCTTTGTGGGTAATCTGACCTTTCTCTCTGGCTGCTCTTAGCATTTTCTCCTTCATTTCAACCCTGGTGAATCTGATGATTATGTGCCTTGGGGTTGCTCTTCTTGAGGAATATCTTTGTGGTGTTCTCTGTATTTCCTGGACTTGAATATTGGCCTGTCTTTCTAGATTGGGGAAGTTTTCCTGGATAATATCTTGAAGAGTATTTTCCAGCTTGGATTCATTCTCTCCATCACATTCAGGTACACCTATCAAACGTAGATTAGGTCTTTTCGCATAGTCCCATATTTCTTGGAGACTTTGTTCATTCCTTTTTATCCTTTTTTCTCTAATCTTGCCTTCTCATTTTATTTCATAAATTTATTTCATTTATCTCAATGAACGTCTGATATCCTTTCTTCTGCTTTGTCAATTCGGCTGTTGAAACTTGTGTATGCTTCGTGAAGTTCTTGTGTTTTTCAGCTCCATCAATTCACTTATATTCCTCTCTAAGTTGTTTATTCTTGTTAGCATTTTGTCAAATCTTTTTTTAAGGTTCTTAGTTTCTTTGCATTGGGTTAGAACATGTTCTAGCTCAAAGAAGTTTCTTATTGCCCACTTTCTGAAGCCTGATTCTGTTAATTCATCACACTCATTCTCCATCCAGCTTTGTTCCCTTGTTGGTGAGGAGTTGTGATCCCTTGTAGGAGGAGAGGCTTTCTGGTTTCGGGTGTTTTCATCCTTTTTGTGCTGGTTTCTTCCCATCTTCGTGGATTTATTCACCTGATGTCTTTGCAGTTGTTGACTTTCAGATTGGGTCTCTGAGTGGATGTCCAGTTGTTATGATGAAGTTATTTTTTCTGTTTCTTAGCTTTCCTTCTAACAGTCAGGACCCTCTGCTGCAGGCCTGCTGAGGTTCACTCCAGGCCCTGCTTGCCTGGGGATCACCTGCAGTGGCTGCAGAACAATAAGGGTTGCTGCCAGTTTCTTCTTCTGCTATCTATGTCCCAGAAGGATACCCGCCAGATATCAGTCTGAGCTCTCCTTTATGAGGTGACTCTTTGGATATATGGGGGTCAGGGAGCTGCTTGAGGAGACTGTCTGTCCTTTATAGGAGCTCAAGTGCTGAGCTGTGAGCTCCATTGTTCATTCAGAGCTGCTGGGCAGGTACGTTTAAGTCTGCTGCAGCAGAACTCATAACCCCCCCCTTTTTTTTTCCCCAGGTGTTCTGTCCCAGGGAGTTAGGGCTTTAATTATGAGTTTCTGTTGTGCTGCTGCCTTTTCTCAGGGCTGCCCTGCCCAGCAAGGGGGCAGCCTAGTCACTGTCTGCCTGCAGAGGCTTTGCTGAGCTCCTGTGGGCTCTGCCCAGCTGCCATGTGAACTTCTGTGCAGTCCTGTTTATACTGGTATAGTTAGCACTGCCTCAGCAATGGCAGCCCACCTCTGTAATGGCGGACTATGTAATGGTGGGCTGCCTCGGCAATGGTGGACTACCTCAGTAGTGGTGGACTGCCTTGGTAATAGCGGACACCCCTCCCCCACCGAGCCAGACAGTCCCGGGTTTGGCTGCGCTTGCTGTGAAACTCTCAATCCGGTGTGTTCCAGATTGCTGTTTTTTTGTGGGGGTGGGACCAGCCAAGCCTGATCACCTGGCTCCCTGCCTCAGAGTCCCTTTTTTTTATTTGAACAGTCGACTCTGTGTCTCAGGTGTTTCAGTTGCCTGTTGAAAAGGTGCCAGGATCTGTGTGATTTCCCGTGTGGTGACCCACTGTGCCAGCTAAAACAGCTGTGCCGAGATTTGCGGTGCTTTTATGCCCAGGAATCTCCTGGCCTGGCTCCCTGTTTCAGTCCCCCTTTTTATCAATTGAATGGGTGACTGTGTCTCCCAGGAGCTCCAATTGCCAGCTAAAATGATGCCAGGACCTATGTATTTTGTATGGAGAACTGCCGTGCCACCAAAACAGCCGCACTGGCCAAAACAGCCATGCTGGCGACCCATGGGGCTCCTCTGCCTGGGAATCTCCTGGTCTGTGGGCAATAAAAATCTGTCTGGAAATACAGTGTCCACTTACCCTCCATGCTTTCACTGGGAGTTGCAATCCTGAGCTGCTCCTAATTGGCCATCTTGGATCCGTCTCCTATTATTTTATTTTTATTTACAGCTGATCACTTCAGAGTACGGAAAAGACGGAGGTACTCTCCCCACCCTTAAACATATACGCCACCCCAGCTGGGTGCGGTGGCTCACGCTTGTAATCCCAGCACTGTGGGAAGCCGATGCAGGTGGATCACTTGAGGTCAGGAGTTCGAGACCAGCCTGGCCAATGTGCAGAAACCCCATTTCTATGAAAACACAAAAATTAGCCAGGCGTGGTAGCACATGCCTGTAATCCAAGCTATTCGGAAGGCTTAAGCAGAAGAATTGCTTGAACCAGGGAGGCAGAGGTTGCAGTGAGCCGAGATCATGCCATTACATCCCACACCCCAGCCTGGGTGACAGAGTGAGACCCTGTCTCAAAAAAAATAATTAATGAAATAAAACATATATGCCACCCCATCCAATCAACAAGGTATCAAGTTAAATGTGATTTTAGATCTAAATATTGTTTGGGATAAATCCTGTAGGTTCCTTATGCTGATAGGCTTTCTCTTGCCTCTCCCACTGTCCAAGTCTAACACACTGTCATCAACTCTCCCGTTGTTCTACCTGCTTCCACACTTACCTTTCTACACTCAGCTTTCCTTTTGATGAACAAGATCAACTGTTCGTAATATAAATCACATCATATTTCTTTATCTCCTGAAAATCTTTCAATATCTCCTTGTACTTAAAATCCAACCTATCATGGCCTAAGGAGGCCTGAAGAACAATCTGGTGCCTGGTTCTCTCTCTTACCCACTGTGCTCCCACCATCTTGATGTTCTTTCTATATTCAGGATATGCCTATCTAAGCTGCCTCAAAACCCTTGCCCTGTTTTGAGCAAAGGTAAACTTACCCCTGTGTCCCCAGCTTTTCCCGTAGCCAAGTCTTTCCTACCATTTAGGTATCAGTTCATGGGCTCCTTCTTGAAGAGGTCTTCCCAGATCATGCTATCTAATATGATGTCACCAAGCATCCTCCCTCTAGCATCCCTGACCTCGCTGACTTGGTCACTCTCTAAAATGGCACACTCTGGAATCATCTTGCAATCTGCCCTCCTTGTGGTGATTCTAGCACACATGCAAATATGGTCTGTGGCTTGCAGTAAGTACCTTCACCTAGGAGCACTCTCGCCTCAATCCAAAAGCAGTTTGAGACAAAGGGTTGCCTGCTGGTCATTTATTTTGGGAAGTGATCACATGAAATGAGAGTGGGAGACTTTGGAATTATGCAATACAGAAGGAGAAAAAGGCAATACAAGAGTGTTTCTGCAGTTCATTGCAACTGAAGGAACAGAACTCAATCCTACTGGGACTTTCTAGGCTAGAGAAGGCATTCCTGGACTGACTAGCTCAAGAAAGGAAGAGGGAAGCACTCATGCCTTGGTTCTTGTCTTGCATTGTTCAGTGTGGGAATGTCGCCCCCTTCACTAAGAGGCCATGCATGCGCAAGTTCCAGGCCAATTCCCACAGACATCCCTTATGCTAGCATAAGAGAAGCCCTGGGCAAACAGGAGAATCAAGTGTAGCAACTGAGGTCAGGGACTGTGGCTCACTGGGGTGAAGCTGGTTGTCTCAGCAATGGCTGGAGTAAAAGGCAGTCCAAGAGAATGTGAGGCAAACTCTTCAGGTACCTTTCTTCCTGCTCTTATCCACCATCTAGAGAGAATCCAATGAGTTGGCTACTGAGAGATGAGTGGTATTGATTTCAAAAGAAATTGGGCCAAATGGAATTTTTCAATAAAAGACTGCAGTGTGAAGGCCCAGGAAGAACAAAGGGAAAATGAGGGAACAGGAGGACATGGATCTCTTATTCTATGTCAAAATGAATATTTATATGGAAACCCAGTAAATGAAAAAATGTTAGGAGTACAAGAATAGGGAGATTTTGCAAAGACTATTGAGATGTTCATAAAAGTTTAAAGGAAGTGGTTCATTTAAAAGAATAATGGCTCTGAAGTTTTGGTTGTGCCTTGAAGTTATGACTTAGAATTTGTATAACCGTCAATTTGAATTCACACGCTATTCCACTAAGATTGTAAAGAGAAGTACATTTCTCTACTTTTCTACTGTACAACAGGGCTACTTTGAAGCTAGCTGGGTCTGTTTTAGCAATTTTCCAGGTGTCTATTGAGGAACTATTTACCCTAATGCATAAAAATAAGTATAATGCATTTTTTATTTGATCCAGATTTAAGGTGGCCTATGATGTAGAGATCTGAAAATATTCAAAAATGTTATAGACATAATGTGAATTTCTTAATTTTAGGCTGCCTTGTGTTGTTTCAGAGAAATTGCACCTTAATTTTAATCCTTGTGACATTTAGAAACATGTATTGAAAAAGATTTAACCTCTTCATAATTTTACTTGCCAGCACAAAGGCAGTTCAAGGAAATTCAAGAAAATTTAAACATGGCATGGATATTCTGAGTTAGGTCTGTCACTTCCATTTTGCCTTTTTAACTCTCAAGGGTATGCCAGATCCAGCATTTGGGAGGGGTGCCCTGCTGAGGCTCCCCTTTAATAATGAGGCAATAATTAGATAAATTAGCTGTAAATCACATCAGTGGGTGTTTCTTCCCTGCATCTATTGATTTGTCAAAACACTTTATTATGAAAAAGCACAAATGAAAACAACTATTTTCTCTCTGTAAGTAAGATAGCATGCTTTTGGGTGAGTGTTTGCCCACTGAGCCTGAGATTCCTTGACTATAAAGCCCTCTTAGCAATTCTCCTGGAGTTCTGTGAACCAGACTTCCTTGCACAATCTCTTTCTATCATGTTTGACTCTGTGTTTTGTGCAAGGCTCTCTTCCAGTTAAGGATTTAAAGCTTGCTCTCATGTACACAAAAAATCAGATTTATATCTTTGTACTGCAAAATGAAGCAATTATTTTGTCTTCCAATAGATTCTGCTTCCTCTGCATTGGCACCAGCGCTACCCACTGTTGTCAGCAAGGCGGTGACACTGGTGTATGGTTCATTAAATAGAGCCCTGCTGATACTGACCATTGATCCAGCGGCTAGCTCAGGTGTATTTAGCCACAATATTTTCTCCCTCTGCTCTTTACTTCTCTCCAGGGATAACCAATCAGAAGAAATGACCCTCATGCCTAGTGTTTTGAGAAGCGGAGAGCAGTTTGATTTCAATTGCCAACCTGTCCACTAGCTTGGTAAATCAAATCTCCATCTCTAAGGGCAAAAGAACACACAGCCTGCTTATGTATATCTATGTATGTATGTGTATGTGTGTGTACATGTGCGTGTGTGCATTGTACTCTAAGATCTGGTCTTTCTATATATTAAGCCACAGGAATTCACCTGGTAATGTAAAAATGAAAGATTCAAAAGTATTCACTCTTTAGAAGTGAGATTAATATTCTTTAAACCATACCATTGTTCCCTGAAATCTAGAATTACACTCAGCTATGTAAAATGAGCAAACTGAAATCTGATCCAGGTCATTACAGAAACTGTTTCCCTTGTGTATTTGGTGGCAATATGTTAAAAAAAAAAAAAGATGATTTTAAAAAACTTGTATCTCTGCTAAATCATCAGTCTGAGATGCTGATTTCTTTCAATAAAATTTCAGATAAAAGCCATTTTTCCTAACCTATGATAACTTTGATATTCCAGAAATAACAAATCTAGGTACCAATTTTATTGCAATACACCTAGGACACGTGGGTATGAAAGTGGTAACACTACACCAGTTTATCTTGGGCTTTATACACGTAATTCATTATCTTAAATATATTATCTGCTCAAATAAGCCAATGTTTTCTCCTTAGTGTTTCGCAGGCATAACACAGTTTAGCTATGGAAATTTGTCTGCTCTGCTCTTTTGCTAGGTGACTCTATGGAACATGTCTAAAGAGTCGAACTAGTTTTAAATTTTATATGATGATACTTTTTATTTTCAGGATGCGTTATTCCACTTTTAAATAATTCAGAAATTTGTAAATAATATTTCTTTGAAAGCATCAAGCACATGCACTGTTCAAAACCCTTGTCATTATGTGTTATAAATAAACCCCAAAGTAACTGTAGTTAGGAAAGAAATAGAAATGATACCTAATTCAGTAGTTCCTTTAGAAATTTCTTTTTCCTCTCCTCGATCTTCTCGCACTGTTCTCTCTCTGAGTATTAAGCACTTTGTAAGTAAACCTATAAAAATAAAAATGAGTTTTTATGTATCTTTAATATTTCATGTGACATCATATATTTTACATGCCAGGCCATTTAGTCATCAACGTATTTCATGACAAAGGATTAAACTTTCTAAGTCTCTCGGCACCTACTGTTCTGTGATTTTTAAAAATTTTGTTCTTGATAATATATACAACATTTAGATAATTCTTAGGTTTCTTTTCAGATTTGTCCATTCTTTATCTTTATACATAAATGTCTTTAGATTTAGCTAGAATAGGGTCAATAAAATGATTTGGGAGAGCAGCTGACAGAATGTGTTATTCCAGATTGTGTTGTTTCTAGAAATTACTAGGATTTTTAAAGTTTGATTTTCTGGCCATGAAGATGAAAGGGGTTGGTTATTGGAATGAAAGATCTGTCTATGCCTAAATTCAATGGGTAACACACTTAAATCTGAGAAAATTTCCCCATGCCCCACTAATGGAAGCTGTTTCATTCACTAAGTCAATAATAAATAGAAAGTTCAACCACAAATTACAAGGTCACCTTATACCTCCATTTTTTGGGTTTACATTAACACTAGTCATCACTTAGGCCAGTGATTCTCAATCAGTAATATTTTGACTCCCTAAGGACATGGCAATAACTGGAGACAGTTTTCATTGTCAAAACAGGTAGAGATGGGTGGGAGAAGGTACTGCTGGCATTGAGTAAATAGAAGTCAGCGTTGCTGCTATCTGTTACAGTGCACAGGGCATTTCCAGTAATAGAGAATTATCCAGTCCAAATGTCAATAGTGTTGAGGTTATGAAATCTTTATGGGGGCTAGAGAGGTAAAATAGAATAGTGGAAATTAGGAACTAAGATAACTCATACATGAAGATGTTGTCTATGGAAATTATCAGTGAGAGCTATTAATGTTAAATTATAGAACAGTTCTTATAGTTGTCATTTAAAAATATCGTTCATTATTTTATTACAGCCAGAAAGAAGGCACTTTCTCTAAGATTCCCATTAATATGGGTCCCTGTCTGCTTCCCAATTTATCTTCACATCAATTAGGATGCACTTCTACACGGAAACATGGTATAGTTTAGAATGCTAATCTTCACCAAAAGGGCAGACTGATTATTTAAGTCAGTTATTTCAATTTTTTTTTGTTTCCCTAGCTAAGCCAGTTGGATTCTGTTGGTGAAAACAAAAAAAGAAGTTATTTTACTTTTCAGTAAATGGCATCCACTTTAATATTTTGCATTAAATCCAAATACAAAATATAATTTTGAAGTTGAATAAGGAAAGAATGTGCTTCATTTCTTCAGATGTTTGTGATTTAAAATTAGTTAGTCAATGTATTGTAAGTATATATGTATTTATATTTCTGTATAGTAGCTCTGAAATTTTACTAAACTACGTATAAACATTTGCAGCCTTCTGTATTTAACTCTGTACATCATTTTAAAAAATGTAATATCTTATTTATTGCTGAGATGGTGTAATCATTTCAAATTATTTGATGATTTTAAGTATTTCTAACTAGTTCATATCATTTTGGCAAACTATGCTCAAAAGTAAAGTCACTCAATAATGTCCTTAAGATAAAATGAATATCCTTTTTTCAAATTTTATTATTTTTTGATTTAACTTTTATTTTAGGTTCAGGGGTATATGTTCAGGCTTATTACATAGTAAACTTGTGTCATGAGGGTTTGTTGTACAGATTATTTTATCATGCAGGTACTAAGCCTACTACTTATTAGCTGTTTTTCCTGATCCTCTCCTTTCTCCCACCCTCTGCCCTCTGACAGCCCCCAGTGTCTATTGTTCTATTCTGTGTGTCCATGTGTTCTCATCATTTAGCTTCCACTTATAAAGAGAACATGTGGTATTTGGTTTTCTCTTCCTGCATTATTTTGCTAAGGATAATGGTCTCTAGCTCCGTTTATATTCCTGCAAAGGAATTAATCTCATTCTTTTTAATGGCTCCATAGTATTCCATGGTGTATATGTACCATGTTTTCTTTATCCAGTCTACCATTGATGAGCATTTAGCTTGATTCCATGTCTTTGCTATTGTGAATGATGCTGCAGTGAACACAAAAGTCTACATGTGTCTTTATGACAGAAGGGTTTATATTCTTTTGGGTGTATACCCAGTAAATGAGATTGCTGGGTCAAATGGTATTTCTGCTTTTAGGTCACTTGTTTTTATTATCTCTGCCAAGTTAATTGTTAGCTATTCATCTGCCTCATTCCCTTTGGCATTTCTTCTTAAATAATGTTGTAGAATTATTTACTCTTTTTTTAAAAATTCATTTTTGAATACTACTTTATACCAATAGCAAAAGACCCTGAAGTTATTTATATAAATGTATTACATTTTTGTGAAAAGCACACTAAAGAAAAACTGACTCAGAAATAGTCTATTTTTAAGATGTGGAATATGGTTTGGAGACATTATAATAGAAGGTAAGTGCCTTAACAAGAATCTTCCTCCCTATTTTATACTTATTTCTACTACAGTTTTCACTTGGTTTAGAAACCTGTAATTTCCAGACTGTCAGCCTTATCAGGACAGGAAGGGGTCTACTGTGCACACTGTTGTAGCTTTAGTATTTAGCCCAACTGCTGGCCCAGGATGGCACTCTATACATATTTATGTTCATTTTCTATTGGAGGTATAGTAAATTAAATAATATGAAGTTATTATCTTGTAGTCCTGTATATCAGAAATCTTAGAGGAGTCTCATAAGGTGTCAGCAGGGCTGTTTCCTTCTGCAGGCTCTAGGAGAGAATGTGTTCCTTTTCCTTTTCCTACTTCTAGAGGCTCCCCACTTTCTTTGGTTCATTGCCCCTTCTTCCATCTTCAAAGCCAGAAACAGCCGGTAGAATCCTTCCGATACTGCCATCTCTCTGCAGTATGGGAAAGATTCTCTTCCTTTAAGAATTCATGTGATTAGATTGGGCCTATCTGTATCATTCACAGTACTCTCCCAATCTCAAGGTCCTTAATGTCAAGCACATCTGCAAAGACCCTTTTGCCAGGTAAGACAACATGTTCACGGGCTCCAGTGATTAAGCCATGGACATCCTTAGGGGGACCTATTATAATGTTTATCAAATGAAAAAGATCCCTGGAAATGTCTTATCAATTATTATCAACAAAATTAGTCATCTACTTCTAACCAGCTGTTGAGCTCCACTTCCATTTCCAGTGTGGGAATGGACATTCCAATGGGCATGTCTACCCTTTTTCTTAAAAATCCTTTGCTTTGATGGGTCAGCCTTCTTTGGTGTACAACTCTACCTCTGTTTGTTATCAATCTACCATGTCAGTCTACCATTAGGGGTCACTGTCAATAATGAATGAAAGTTGATATGGTTTGGCTCTGTGTCCTCGGTCAAATCTCATGTTGAATTGTGATTCCCAGTGTTGGAGGTGGGGCCTGGTGGGAGGTGATTGAATCGGGGGGTGGTTTCTTATGGTTTAGTGCCATCTCCTTAATGCTGTCTTGTGATAAAGTTCTCACAAAATCTGATTGTTTCAGTGTACAGCACCCCCTCCTCACTCTCTTTTCCTGCTCCAGCCATGTAACTGTCCCTCTTTCCTCTTTGCTGTCCACCATAATTGTAAGTTTCCTGAGATCTCCTCAACATGCTTCTAGTACAGCCTGTGGAACCAGGAGCCATTTAGACCTCTTTTCTTTATAAATACCCAGTCTCAGGTAGTACTTTGTAGCAGTGCAAGAAGGGACTGCTTATGGGAGAGAATCTTGCAAATGCCAGAGCTTCAAGATGAGTCTGTGGCAAAATGGCAGAAAAGTAGAGAAAGGAGAGGTTGCCCATCACTCCATGTTTTGAGCTATACCTGGTGAAAGGCATTTCAGAGTTTTGTTGCTGACATACCATTGTACAGAGTTTCTAATATAGTGTTTTTGATATTAATTTATAGTCCTGTAGATCCATAACATGAGTCTATGAGATGGATGAGAGTTAGAATCAAGTTACAAATGCAGAAATATGCTGTCAAGCTTAATAAATGACCCAGTTTGCTGTGTTTGATTCATCCTTTCCTGAATATGATTTTTTTTTTTTCATTTCCCTGGTCAAGTTGATTTTTGGTGGTGTTTGGACATAACTGCATCGCAGCTAAGGCTAATGTGTACCCACCCACATTGGATCACTTGGTTTTCTTGTTCTTAGCTGATTACAAGCAACACATTTTGTTGTCTGATACTGAGACTGGGTAGTGGGATGTGGGGGAGGCTCAGATTCCTGATAAGATGTGTTCTTCCATGCCCTTGTTCCCTCACTCACACAAGAATGGGGAGGAGGACCCCACTGGGCATGGTAAGCTCATTTAAGAAAGTGATTTATTTAGGCAGAGAGAGAGAAAAAGAAGAAATAAATAGATATGGAGAGAGAGAGAGCTCTCATGCTGTCATGAGAAGGGATCCAGAAATGGAGTCCACACAGATGTGCCAGAAGGGCACTTTTAACCTGGGAGATATTCCCACCTGATTGAAGTTTTCTGTCCTATGAAAGGAGTTCCTTTAAACCTCCGCTGGAGTGATTGACTTTGATTTCTGACATCTGATTTGTTGTTTGGCCCACAATCCTCCCATAGCTTCTCATGGGCTTTCTAGACAAAGAAAACTCACCTGGGCAGTCTATCTTCCTGCATGCATGAAAGTTAAAGACCACTAAGCTCCTAGATGGAGACGTGGAAGAAGGAAGGTCGGGCATGTCACTGGGAAGTTCTTGTCTTTGAAACCATGGCCCCTTGTGGACCCAGGAAGAGAATACATCCCTCAATACTGGTAAGCAACTATAATGGCAAAAGCAAAGAGTGGATAGTTTCTTCATCCTTTCAAAAATATTTATTAGGGACGTGTTAAATTCTAAGTTTTACTCTACTATTGAGACTATAACAGTGAGAAGAAATTAAAAGACATTTTGACAAACATCCTGACTTGTTGAAAAGAAATAAAATCTACAAAAAGCCAATTGTAGAATTCCAAGAGCATAGCCATCAGATGAAGATGATAGGCCAGTAGCTGGAAACATAAATCTTTTATCTCATTGTGTATTTGTATAAATAGTTTAATCATGCATTTTACATACTATTTCTCAGTAATAATAAAAGCAAATATTATTCAGCATGGATTATATGCCAGGAGCTATTCTAAGCACATTTATTCCTCACAACAATCCTACAGAAACGTTATTATTAGTATCCCTGTTTAACATATGAGGAAATTGGGAAGGGTTAAGAGAAAGGTTAAGTGTCATGCCTAACAGTGACTGACAGTGGTTGACAAAGCCAGGATTTGAGCACAGACATTCCAGAATAAAGTCTACACTTCCAAATACCATGCAACACTATAAGGAAATGTAATATATGTTTTAAAAGTGTCTCATAGAATTTTTAGAATATAAATAAATGTCATTACTTTATAATAATTCATTAAACTGTATACTATTAGGAAGAGTGTAGTTTTCTGCATGCTGTATGCTAAAGTTTTAAGAGATGACTATCACGGTACCTAAAAAACTAAATCTAAGTCATCAATCAATTCTATGGAAAAGACATATTTTTATGTTGTGATTAGACTATTATTATACTTATTCACAAGCAGATGAATGGGGATGGAATAAAGGAAGGTACAGAGATAGGCAGTGAGTATCTGTGAGGAAAAGGTGGTAGTTTCTGGTAGGCCAGAAGCTCTTGTATTAAATCATGCCTCTTTATTTTCTGTACTTCTGATGCTTTGACATCTGGGGCATCACTGTCTCTCTCCAGAGTAGCCAATTCCTAGAGATAGACAACAGGTTGCCCTGCTCTTGTGCCTTTCATATGAAAACTAATCAATCTACACTTCATATCCCCCAACTACCTCCTTCACCCAGCTCTGACACTCCAGGGTCACTATTCCCCTGCCCAAATTACCAAAGGGCCAGGTATCAGACAACTAGGGGAACCCCTGCATCTGTCTTCCCCTGTCTGTCTTCCCCAACGCACAGTTTTAATGAAACTACTCAAACTAGCCAAACCTAAACCTGCATAGCCTATTTACCTCTCCCACTTCTTCTTGTAAAGAAAAACAAAATAAAGGCTCTGGCCTACATTTTCCTCCCACTCTGCCTCTTGACTGACCCTAATGCTTCCCTGTGTGGTCCCCCTGTGGTGTGGCATGCCCCTCCTTTTGGGAACTGTGAATAACAATCTTTTCAATGTTGGTTGTCTCCAGGTATATTGGCCTCATCATAACTGAATAATAATAAAACTGATGTTTAAAAACAGACCCTTGATATTTCCTCCACATATTTTTCTAATTTGTGATACACTGGAAAAGTGTCTTACAAAAATAAATTCAACATTTTTTGAAGACCCACTATAAACAAATTAGTTCTAGATACTATGGACATTTCAACAATGAATGACATGGCATTTGTGGGCAAGGAATCTATTTTCAACCACAGGAGAGAATACATTGACAGTATGTACTTACAGACTATGTGTGCTAATGAAGTGGATTAAAGACTTTAGAATTATAAGAGGGAATAACTATTAAAAGAAGGTCAGGGAAGACTTCATGTAAAAGAAAGTATCTAAATTGAGCTTTGAGGGTTATGGAGCATTTTGACAAATAAAGATGATTTCAGGCAGAAGATGAACTATGAATTTTAATTGAACTATGCAAAGGTCCAGGGACAGGAGGCCAGAAACTTTGGGTATTTACATTGGGTGGAAGCATAGAATGCATGTTTGGGAGACAAAGATATCACAGAGACAGATGGTAGAGTTTTAGAAGACCTTGGCTAAAGAATTACAATTGAATTCAGGAAAATGCCTAGGTTCTTGTTTAAGCATAACCAGATTATATAATTACTAAGTACACATGACTAGTATGAAATATTAGTAAGTGGGAAAACCTGTTCCTTCTTTTGCAGGCAGAGACAGGGGTACATAGTAAATCAGTCTCAGGCTCTGAAACTGTGTAGAATCTTAGGTTGCAGATTTGTACCCTCACCACCATTACCCAGAGTTTGCTGGTTCTTCTAGAAGAGAAATATCTTACCTCATAGAGCCTAGAAATATTTAATTTCCACTTTACTAGCAATGATATCAAGCAGACCTGAAAAATATGCGTTGTATTCTATAGTCTATGAATGGAGGCTAGACTGGCTATGGGAGTTCTCATCAATACTGGGTTGTGTTTAGCGTGTTCTTCTTTCTCTGTAGGTCTGGGAAACCAGTCCTCCACAGCTTTTAGTCTTAGTCAGCTGAAAATATTAACACAGAAGCAGTGAAACAGCGATAATTCTACCAAATTGAATGAAATATCATGAATAAATTTCATATTTTTCAAAGTAAAAGACCTTAACATTTAATTACTTTGTCGTACCATTTGTTCCATCTTCAGCATGTGCAACTGGCAAGATAAGAAGTCTTGTGTAATATACAGGACAAATTGATGATGCTACCATCATGCAATGCAGGGATTCTCATAGAGAAAGCTGTGGTGAAAGAGATAAGAGCACCAGAGACTCGCAGAGTTAGTGGGAAATGCTTGTGCCTTTGTGATTGGTTACCATATGCTGACTCAGAGTATCTATCAAGTATGTATTATTTTATTTATTTATGTAGAGAGACCGAGACTTGCTCTATCTTCCAGGCTGGAGTGCAGTGGCACAATCTCAGCTCATTGCAACCTCTGCCTCCCGAGTTCAAACATTTCTCCTGCCTCAGCCTCCTGGGTAGCTGGGATTACAGGCGCACCGTACCATGCCCGGCTAATTTTTGTATTTTTAGTAGAGATGGGGTTTTACCATGTTGGCCAGGGTGGCCCCAAACTCCTGACCTCAAGTGATCCACCCACTTGGCATTCCAAAGAGCTGGGATTACAGGAGTGGAACCACCACGCCTGACCAAGTATGTATTATTTTAATGAGCACATGTTTGTAAGAGCTAAAGTATATAATGGGCCAATGCACATCTTTATATCTTTCCCCCAGATAATTGGCAACAATGATTTAGATTCATTTGCTAATGTTTTCTCTGAAATAGCAGAAGAAATCCAGTTATTATACTCTAAACAATCCACTAAAATATTTGGAAATAGATATCCTCTTTATTCCTCTTCTCTTCTCCTCATCAAATTTTCAATCATGGAGTCATCATTCATTTGACCAACTTATACCTGTTCGGTCACTGGCTGTCTTCCAAATTAAGCTTGAGCACTTTACAGTTTTGCCATGAAGTTAAAAATGGTCCACACTGCATAATGTAGTAAGAATTGTAACAATGAGCTATATGTTACACACCTTCAGGGACATGCATGATTTGTCAATGACTGATGTATGTTACTTATATTTGTAGACTGTGATCCAATTTGTGTCCATTTTTTTTCTTTCCAGATGTTGACAGTTTCTTATATTGATGCAATTTCATTGTCCCAATTACACAATTATTATAATTTTAATATTGTAATAATTATATTTTTATAATTATGTAATTATTACAATATCATTGTATCTTCATATGATTGTTTGATTCATCACTAAGAATTTTATGATGTTTGCTTCTGATTCCAACTCTAATATACTTCAGTCATTGAGATTCAACTACATCACTATCTCCTTGGATTTGTTTTTTTTTTTTTTAGATGGAATGAGGAAGCTCTCCTTTCCATCATTTGACTTAAGGCATCAATGAGCCTCTCATCATCACTTGCCCTGGTAAGGAGCCATACAGAATACTATTATGTTTTCCCTCAGTGTCTCTTGACTGCGTTAAACTACTCACTTTTATTTAGATGTAGCTTTCCAGCTGAAACAAGAGCAACTACAATTTCCCCAAAGGAGCTGTGTGTTCTAGAATAATTTTTTTATTCAGCTTAATAAGAGAGGATACAAACACTAAAGCTTTGCCAAATTTGCTTGCGAGGAAGAATGAAATAAAAAGAGAATGACTATATATTTAGCTGCCAACACTGAGTATGAGAACATATATATATATATATTTTGCAGGAAGTGCCATGTCTGTACCCAAGAATAACATTTCCCTCTTCATACAGATTTGTAGGTGCAGAGCAATTGTTTCCCTCATTTTTAGTTAAAAAAACAATAATTTGAAATGAGACTCAGGTAAATCTATTTTGAAATAAACTCTTTAGAGTCTAGATCTAACATTTTCTATTAAAATGGGAGTTGGGACTTAGATGTAAAACATAATCTGACAGAAAAGAAAAGGTTAGTTGTATAAGCCGTGGCTATTTGCTTTGGTGGCTGGTTTTATTTGAAAGCTTCTGATAGCTACAGGGTGGGAGAGTCTTTGACAACAGTCAAAAATGATTGTTTACTTGGTTGAATAACCTGACAACATATAAAAATAACTGCTCGAAATGCTATCTTCCCAAATTCAAAAGAGAACCAGAGATTTTCTGGCAAACCAGTCCAGTTGCTGAGACACTTGTGTGCCTCCTCTCCTGTGTGATCAGTGACCACCGCGATTCTGGCCCTAGCCTGCATCCCAGGCAGGCAATGTCAGAGCCCATCATGACATCCCCTCACTGTGCTGTGTTGCTAAATCATCCTGTACTCAGCCACAGGGAATAGGAAAAGAAATAACGAAGCTTCTAAAGGAAGAAATGCTTTTCTACCCACCTACCCTCCCCTCAGCTGTTACGGCCAGCATGGAAAGGCGGTTTTGAAGTGACCGTATACCAAATTGCAATAAACAAACAGAAGAAACTTTATTGATTTCCTTATTCTTTGAAGGGCTAAGAAGCAGTATAGGAAATTGTGAAACAGCAATATCACAGAGCTCAATAAGGCTGCTCTTAGAGCAGAACCAAACAGACGAGGGAATTTACAGATCACCTGCTGCCCAGAGACCACTGGGCTTTGTGCATGTATTCCCGAATACAGAAAAGTTGAGCAAACAGGTATTCATCTTTTGCATTGCTAGGTAGGAGGCTGGAATGGACCTGCTTTCTTTAATTCTTTCACCCATTTATATCTGAGGTGCCATGCTGGCTACTGTCATTCCAAAGAACTGCCCATAAGCCAAGACAACATCCCCTTCTTACTGACCACAGTTTTTTTAAGTTTTACTGTCTCTAAAAAATCCCTTCATTTAGAGAGGAGATCAAGTTGTTTGCCAAATACTCTGCTACAGATTCCACTCTTTGCTGAAGCATAGATAATTTTGTGATAATGAAGCTCACTGATGTAAATCTTTTACGTTTACAAATGTGATCTGATTTCTTGGGACACCATCATTAGGTGACATTATCTGAAGCAGAGTTCACTCTAGGAGGCCAAGTCATGCATTTTATTAAATTGTTACTAAAAATGACTGGCCCTTAGAATTGCAGTGGCATAAATTGCACTTTATAGGACTCTCAATTATTGTCTTCATATCTTTTCCAGAAGGCCTATGAAGTTGAAATGCCATATTTCATTTTTGACACTTAATCTATGAGGATGTCCTTGGAGATCTATTATGCCTTTAAAATACTTTATGTACATTCTGTAATGATTCTGCTAAGCTGAAGGTGCTACAGAATGCTTTAGGTTTTATAAATAGGTTCAATGGGAAAGTTACAGTAAAACTTTTTAGTTATAAGTCAATGTAGAACTAGAGTTAATCAGAAAAAAAAGCCCCCTTCTAAAATTTTGGAAAATTTTTAAGAGTAATATACAAAATTATTAATATAGCATTAGATAAAAGTGAATATGTATTGAGAATGAGTGAAAAATGTATAAAAAATAAAAAAGTAAAAGGCTGACAAATCCCATATTACAAATTCTAGAAAAATAACAATATTTTCATTAATTAGCTACTTGCATACTCCTGATTTTCATCTTCAAATAATAAGAATTTTGTTATAATTCTAATTGAGAAAATAGAACCATAAATTTCGTCCTTTTCTCTATGTAGTTGCTAAACATTTGTTTAAAAAAAATTATTGTTAAATGTTTTTAACATTTAACAATAGACAGAAAGACATTCTTGCCATTGGTGGGATTGTCAGGGGTTTGTAACCTACAAATAAAGGAATTCCTGTTCTTGAATCTCCTAATACATTCTTGAAGTGATATCTCTCTTCTAATTTTAGATTTTACTTTATAATATGTCTTTTATTTGGGAATCTTAGTTGCCAATTTCAAAGTAGTAGGAGAAAATAGGTTATAAGTCCATGTTTTCTTTTCAACCCAATGTAGCACATTAATTAGGAATTGAGACATCTACTCCTCTCGGTTTCTTCCATTAGCATCACAGTTTGTTCCACTTTAAGTCCAAGCTGTAGATTGCTCTCCTTTCCTCTTCTATGCTCTCTTCCTCTTTTTTCCGCCTCTCGTCTTATGTCTCCTTCCTTTAAGTTAGGTCATATTGCATTCCAAGGAGCTCCTCAATGAAAAAGAACCTTACACGTCATCTGGTCCAGTAGTTGCATTTCAAGCAATAAAAAATAACTCTCCTATCCAGACAAATAGTTTTGAAAGGACCCTTTCTGATCTCTGCTACACCCATTCATTTCAGCCCTTTCTTACCTGCCTTTAACAAGTAGCCTCTTATTACATTGGTCTTCTATTTCAAAGTCTTTCTAAATATCTTCATTTTCTTCTTCTATCCTTGACCCTCCCCTGTCCAGTGGCACACAAGGATGTCACTTGCATTTATATTTCTAACTGTACTGTCCCCTAGGTGGCTGAACATTTATGAACTGAGCATTTCTAAGGTAATTTTTACATTGGATATTCTTTCATTTGTTGGGTAAGATGGGGCTTACCCATCTTTAATAGGTAGCTATTGGAGGGAATAGGACTTTGGAGGGAAAATATGTTTATTTACAACCACAAATTCTGCCTGGTTTAGTAAAGTCCCACAATATGATTGGATTACTTGCTTTAAATGAAAAACCCAAACAAAAACAACCTTTTCCAGAACCCAACACACATGCATGTACACATACACATACACACACACTCAACATATCCTACAATGACAACAAAAATTCACTCTGAGTATGCACAATAAGACTATACTAATGGGAGGGATGGATTACTTAGGAAAAAGATGTTTAATATTTAAGAATCCTGTGTGGGGTAGAATCATAAAATATCAGGAGAAAAGAGAGCATATTCCAAAGAGAGTTTATTGGCTGGCAGATTGAATCATTGGCAAATAGATTCTTCAAACTTCTAAATTTTTCTCATCAAAGATGAAAAGTAAGTATAAGCAATCTAATTTGAACCATTCTTAGAGTTTAAGGTTCTAGGAAAATGGCTTAATGGGGAGGCATTCCCTGTCAAATATCTTTAACGTGCATTATAGAACTTTTTGGTTAGAAACGAGACTTTTTAGTCTAATCTGTCAAGTATGACATGCCAGCAAAACTTGATCAATTATGTGGGTATTTTGTGCAGCTAAAATAATGAAGCAACGGATATTAATCTTTACTTAAAAATGACTGATCCTGCACATCCATTCATGGTCTTTTTTTTTTTTTTTCCATTCACGGTCTTTTAGGCTGATGTCTGGACTTTATACTATTCAAAATCATTTTCATTTCTCTTTGCACTTAATGTTACTCTTAAAGCTCTCAGCTGCACACTGCTATCAAAGTCTCCACCCACAAGCCATTTCTGCTGTTTGTCAACTTTGGTTTTTCACTCTTTTGTTCTCTAATACTTACTTCATTGTTTATAACAATATAGTACTATATGAAGATGAATTTTTATAGACTCACCCACTCACTTCTGGCATATGAAAATTCTGGATTTCTGAACCACCTAATAACTATTATATGTATATAATCATATATGTATATATGTTAAAAGAAAGACTAGAACTTTAGATAATACCAATGGCAGGTTCAGATTGATATTGCAGTTGTCATATTTTCTTGAATATTTTTAACCCTCTTCAGTGAATGTTTTGTTGAGGGTTACCAATCATTCGAGTTTAATGGATTAGTTCTTTTCTAAGATTTGTGTTTACTTACTGCAGAAAAATACCCCTTCATCAAGAAGAGAGCAAGATCCTCTCTGAAGAAATAATAAGGAGCTGCCAATATGTGTCCCTTTTCCCGTCCATGGTGTGACTAGGATAAGATAGATTATCTCCAACTCCAGGTAGCTTCACAAGTTGCCAACCTCATAGAATTAATTTGGATTCGAGTTTTAGGTTAGAATTACCATGTAACTGAAACAATTTAGCGTGACCGGTAGCTCAATATAGCACCTCTGTGTAAATCAGTTTAGGATTTAGTAAAGTTTAAATTTTCTTTTTAAGAAATACACCACGGTAACAGAAAGAACTTAAAGAAAGCCAGGACTTTTTCTTTTGCAAGGTGAGGGTGGGGGGAACTATCTCAGGGAAGAATATAGTCACTGCTGATGGAATATTTTTATATTAATTAGAAGCCTTATATTTGTTTTATTGCCTTAGGATAAACAAAGCATACATTTCAGACTGGTATGTAAATATCTATATCAATAATGGTTGATTTTAAACATGTGTGAGTATTAAAACATCAAGTTTATATGTAAGTTACAAGACCAGTCTTTGCATGTCTTATCACTATATGGTTAGATTCAAGTGTGATAGTCCTGAATCTTCTAAAATTTTCGAAAACTTTTAAAGAGTAACACATAAAATTATCAATATAGCACTAGATAAAAGTGAATATGTACTGAGAATAAGTAAAGAAAATATAAGAAATAAAAATGTAAGAGAATGACAAATCCCATACCACAAATTCTAGAAAAATAGCAATATTTTAATGAATTTTGCATACTCCTGATTTTCATCTTCAAATGGGAAGTATTTCATTATAAATCTAACTGAAAAAATAGAACCATAAATTTAGTCTTTTTCCCTATGTGGTTGATAAAAATTTGTTTTTAAAAAATCATTGTTAGATGTGATTCCACAGACATTCTTGACATTTGTGCGACTGTCAGGGGTTTGTAATCTACAAATAAAGGAATTTATTCAATTTCACTTGATTTTTATAAAAAAGAAAAAAATTCACAGCATATACAGTGTATATAGTATATGATTCATCATCAAATATGGAAGAGAACTTTCATATTGACTAAGTCTCTGTGAAAGCTGAATCCTCTACTTACAAATATAAATGTTTGATAACTGTAGGGAGTTTCTACAGATTTGCTTCTGCCTTTGCATATTTTACACTTTCTTTCTTCTTTATTGCTCACAGGTAATTTACTTCCAGTACTAGTTGCCAAAAGTTACACTTTGTGCGATATCTGGCCAGGCAGGTTTGTGTTACAATGTTCAGTGAGTAAGCACTAAGTCTTGGAAGTCATTCCTACACAAGAATGATTAGTGATAAATCCATTATACATGGAAGTGACTGAAAACCACGTAAATATATCTAGGTATTTCATGAAACATCACTTGGTCTACTACATTGATGCCCTTATGTAGAATGGATTTGATGAGCAGGAAATAGCGAATACTTTAGATGTCTTCATAATACACATGTGAATGATAGAGTGGAAGCCTGCAGAAATTCAGGGGCTTGCCACCTTAGTGAAGTTTCTGAAAGTTCAATAGTCTGCAGCATGCTGAAATGTCCTCTTTAAAGTGAAAGATTAATATATCTTGCATCACCTATGAAAAACAGAAGTGTTTTTTCAATTTTGAGGTCACCCTATACCACATTTGAATGTTCTACTTAAATTACTTAATGGGTACAATGCGTGCTATGCCAGTGATGGATATCCTAAAAGCCGTATCTTGACAATTATGCAATCTATGCATGTATTAAAGTTGCACTTGTATCTCATACATTTATACCAAAAAAAAATCATTCATAAAACTGCTATTTTTGAGTGGGTAGTGAAGAAAAAACTTTGAGGTCTGCAAGTTTAGAGTTCTTAGTCCTTGACATGAAAATATTTCCACCAGAGGACATAACAATTTTCCACTAAATCAGATGATGAGGCTAAGACCTTGACATATGGGGCTCATTATGCACAAAACCAACAGGCAAACAAAAATGGATTAATTCGTAAGAAACTTCACCTGATCACCAAGAACAAATTAGGTTGTTGCTATAAAATGTGGTCAAGGAAGACAGTATCTGTAACCCATGGGATTGTTTGGGGTGCTTTTAGACTTTTCATGCCCAGTAATAAAGATTAATAGAAAACAACAGCAACCAAATAAGACAAGACAATTAAGAACTCAGACCCTTCGAAATGGAAGTTTGGATGATTCCACCAGGTAAAGAACCCAGAGGCCAAGCTTGGCGGCTCACAGCTGCAATCCCAGCACTTTGAGAGGCTGAGGTGGGTGGATCACAAGATTAGGAGTTCGACACTATCCTGGCTAACACAGTGAAACCCTGTCTCTACTAAAAATACAAAAATTAGCCAGCTAATTTTTAATACTGGGGCAGCTGAGGCAGTACAAATCGCTTGAACCCAGGAGGCGAAGGTTGCAGTGAGTCAAGATCGTGCCACTGTACTCAGGCTGGGCAACAGAGTGAGACTGTCTCAAAAAAAAGAACCCAGAGCAGCGGAGGTTTTGCCTGAGGTAAAGGAAAGTATGGAATAGACATTGCATAAAGAAGCCATCGATAGTAACTGCAACCTTATAACCAATTATAGCAACAAGAATTGTAGCACCTTTCAAAATTTTCTTTACACGTGTGTTTGTTTGCATGCACTTAACATTTTCCTCTTTCTCTTTCCCATTTTTACTATATATACAAGCTGGTGGATTTTATTATTATTCTTGAGACAGGGTCTTGCTCTGTTACCCATGCTGGAGTGCAGTGAGTGGCACAATTATAGTTCACTGCAGCTTCAAACTCCTGGGCTCTAGTAATCCTTTCACCTCAGCCTCCTGAGTAGCTGGAACCATAGATATGTGCCACCCTGCCTGGCCAACTTTATTGTAGCAATGCAGTCTCACTATTTTGCCCTGGCTGGTCATAAACTTTTGGACTCAAGTGATCCTTCCACCTTGGCCTCCCAAAGAATTGGGATTATAGGCATGAGCCATTGTGCCTGGTTTAACTTTATAATTTAGTTGTTAGGTGTTAGAATTTTCAAAGGGACTCTGAATGTGAGAGGTAATTAATATAGACAGCAAAGGATACAAGGACTGCGAGCACCATGATTCTCATGTTGGGGAAAGGGTGAAAATGTCTTTAAGACAGCTCTTTTAAGGTAGTCGTGTTGTTGGTATACAGGTGTTCCAATATGCGTACAAATAGGATGCAAATAGAAACTAAATAGGTAAAGGAGTTGACTGTGCTAGCTGTCAAAGTATTTTTCTTCTTTTTCTTCACCTTCTTCTCCTCCTCTCTGTCTCCTTCTCCTTCTCCTTCTCCTTCTTCTTCTTCCTTCTGGTAGACTCTCGCTCTGTTGCCCGGGATGGAGTGCAGTGGTGCAATTGCAGCTCGCTGCAGCCTCTACCTCCTGAATTCAAGTGATTCTCATCCCTCAGCCTCCCAAGTAGCTCCCAAGATGCCGGATGTGCATCGCCACACCCAGCTAATTTTTTGTATTTTTAGTAGAGACAGGGTTTCACCATTTTAACCAGGCTAGTCTTGAACTCCTGGTCTCAGGTGATCCACCTGCCTCAGCCTCCCAAAGTGCTGGGGTTACAGGCATGAGCCACTGAACCTGGCCCAAAGTATTATTTCTCAGCTCTAAATTCATTGCCTGCTCTGTATAAAGGATCTGGACCCTTTACATTTTTCCTTTGCTAGCCGTCACAATATAATGCTATGTTAGTAGAGGGAGCTGGAGAGACATTACTGAATGAAGGAGATTTGCTTCCTCTTTCTGGGGTGCCCCTTGGGCAGTTTATGTAGTGCCCAGCTCCTGCAGTGCAGAAGCTTCTCCACATCATGCTCCTGCGCTGCACAGTGGCCAAAAATACCCAGCAGTTAGTGGCTTCTCCCAGCACCGTCCCTGGGTGGCTTCTTAGTAGAGTGCTTCCAGGAAGATATCTTCTCATAATCAGCCTTCTCTGGTACCCTACAAAGTTGATCTCTTGTAAATTCCACCAATACGGCACCATGGCAACTCTCTGCCATTCAGGGAGTCGTGACCATGTCCTCTCCAGCATGGTCTCAACATTGCGAGACTCTTCCTTGGGCACTCCATCTCAGCCCTAGTGGTGGTGGTTGTCCCTTATATCTGCCATGTCTCTTTTTAGAGTTCTCTTTCTTATCAGCCCATACCTTGTTACTCCAATCCACTCTTACAGTTAATTTTTTTTTTTTTTTTTTTTTTTTTAAGACGGAGTCTCACTCTGTCACCCAGACGAGTGCAGTGGCATGATCTCGGCTCACTGCAGCCTCCACCTCATGGGTTCCAGTGATTCTTCTGCCTCAGCCTCCTGGGTAGCTGGGATTACAGGCATGTGCCACCACGCCTGGCTAATTTTTGTATTTTTAGCAGACACGGGGTTTCACCATATTGGCCAGGCTGGTTTCAAGCTCCTGACCTCAGGTGATCCACCTACCTTGGCATCCCAAAGTGCTAGAATTACAGGCATGAGCCACTGCACCCAGCAAAATATTCTTTACATTAAGTTTTTTCTCCTTAAGTTACTGTGTGATTTTTTCTCTCTTCATTTCAGACTGATAATTCAAATTAAATGTACCCTCAACTCAGTCTCTTAGTTGTAAACCAAAAATGCCCGTAGTCACTTCAGGTTACTTGATGTGAATGTGAAAGGAAAAAGAGGGAAAGTTGGAGCGGAAGAATATCATAATCTTAACTGATTGTGGTTAAAATAGCTATCTTTTGCAAATTGTACAAAATTATTGTACCACATGAACACCTTCTTGGAAAGGCTTTGCAAGAGAAAAATGCTTTAGCTTAAGCTTCATGGCATATCTAATGCTGTAAGTGTCTTCTTTAGATGATATCTCCCTTAGAAAGAATGTATTTCTAATTTTCCTAAATATTTCATCTTTAATTCATCTTTACTCCCTATCTTTCTCTTCATTTTATTGTTTGAACTGGGTTTGGTCTTTTTCCATCTTTTCCCAACCAAATCACAAAATTGTTGGCTGAAAAGAAGACGCTGCATGGTGTCCCTATTAACTGTAACTGGACATGACCTTTCAATGAAGAACTCATTGACATGCTAGACATCAATGCAGCGTTTTACTAAATATCATAAAAAAAACAAAAGTAATCCACTTCCACTCCCATCCATTCATTTCTTATTTAAAAAATCACTTCCCTTAAAGAAAATACCTTCACATTTTCTTTTTTCTTTTTTTTTTTAATTTTATTTTTTATTGCATTTTAGGTTTTGCGGTACATGTGAAGAACATACAATATTGTTGCATAGGTACACATGTGGCAGTGTAATTTGTTGCCTTCCTCCCCTTCACCTACATCTGGCATTTCTCCCCATGCTATCTCCCCCCAACTCCCCACCCCCCACTGTCCCTCCCCTATTTCCCCCCAACAGACCCCAGCGTATAGTGCTCCCCTCCCTGTGTCCATGTGTTCTCCTTGTTCAACACCTGCCTCTGA
>CAUYQU010028510.1:0-34075 GCA_963574635.1 Cheracebus regulus
GAACTCAGACCTGGAACAACTAGACTTAACAAATATTTACAGAACTCTCCTCCCCAAATCCACAAAACATACATTTTTCTCAGTATCACATTATACCTATTTTAAAAGTGACCACATAATTGGAAGTAAATCACTCCCCAGGAATTGCATAGCATTTCACAGGTTTAAATAAAATATTCGTTGGCTGCTTATTTGTTATTTTCATCCCCTATTTCTTCCTGTCTCCATTGTTAAGCACAATTATTGGCATAAAAGAGGTTTTTAATACCCATTTTTAGACTGCATCCTAGCCTGGGCAATAAAACAAGAATCTCGTTCTCTCTCCCTCTTTCTCGTCCTCTTTCTTTCTCTCTTTCCTTCTTTTTTTCTTTCTTTCGCTGTTTCTTTTTTTCTCCTTTTCTCTCTTTTTTTTTAAAAAAAAAAAAAAAAAAAGAGGCAAAGGCTGCAGTGAGCTGAGATCGCACCACTGCACTCCAACCTAGGCAACAGAGTGAGACTTCATCTCAATAAATAAATAAGTAAATAAATAAGCCGATGACAACACTAGATTGAAAAAAAAAAAACAAGTGAGCAAAGAGAAAACTAATAAAAACTCTACACTTTAACTTCATCCCCCCACTTTTTAACTTTTTGTGTTTTCTATTTATATCTTACTAAGTGGTTTATATCTTGAAAAGTTGTTGTAGTTATTATTTTTGTTAGGTTTACCTTTTAGTCTTTCTACTCAAGGTATGAGTAGATT
Source organism: Cheracebus regulus (assembly GCA_963574635.1). NCBI lineage: Eukaryota > Metazoa > Chordata > Mammalia > Primates > Pitheciidae > Cheracebus > Cheracebus regulus. The sequence continues at coordinate 743 of CAUYQU010028510.1, forward strand.
ATACACCACAATTAGTCCTATAATATGTAACCGTGTTTGTCTGTATACTAATACCAGAGAGTTTTGTACGTCCAAAGGATTACTTATTGCTCATTAATGTCCTTTTCTTTCAGATTAGAGAACTCCCTTTAGCATTTATTGGAGGACAAGTCTGGTGTTAATGAAATCCTTCAGCTTTTGTTTATCTGGGAAAGTCTTTATTTCTCCTTCATGTTTGAAGGATATTTTCAATTGTTACACTATTCTAAGATACAAGTTTTTTCCTTCAACACTTCAAATATGTCATGCCACTCTCTCCTGGCCTATAAGGTTTCCATTGAGAAGTCTGTGCCAGACATATTGGAGCTCCTTTGTATATCATTTGTTTCTTCTCTCTCACTCTTCTTGAGGGACTGTGTTCTTTTCCCAAGTCCACAAGGGGCGTGGTTTCAAAGGCAGAAATTTCTCAGTGACATGTCCGACCTGCCTTCATTCACATCCCCATCTGGGAACTAGAGTTCTTTGTTTAACTTCCGAGCCCACCAGCTCAGTAGACTGCCCAGGTGAGCTTCCTTTGTTTAGAAAACCCACCAAAAGCCTTGGAAGGAGGGGCTCTATTGTGAGCCAGACAGCCAATCCAATATCAAAGTCAAAGATCAATCACTCCAGGAAGTTTGGACAAGCTCCTCTCAATGGACAAGAACTTGAATGGGGTGGCAGTAACTCCAGGGTTAAAATTCCCCCTACTCCTTTACCTATACAGACTCTATCTCTGGATCCCCTCCCACCACAGTGTGGGAACTCACTCTGTCTCTCTCTCTCTACTTCTCTCTCTCTTTGCCTAATAAATCACTTTCTGCAAAACTCTTTGGGTCCAATATTTACTTGAATGAGCTCACCACACCTCCAGGGCCTCTTCCTCCATTCCTGGGGCAGGGGAGGCCAAGAACCTGGGACACCCGGTTACACTCTTAGCATTCTTTCTTTTTCCTTGACCTTTGAGAGTTTGATTATTATTATTACTTTTTTTTTTTGAAATGGAGTCTCTCTCTTTCACCCAGGCTGGAGTGCAGTGGCATGATCACTGCTCACTGCAATCTCTGTCTCCTGGGATCCAGCAATTCTCCTGCCTTGGTCTCCAGAGTAGCTGGAACTACAGGCTTTTGTCACCAGGCCCAGCTGATTTTTGTATTTTTGGTAGAGACAGGGTTTTACCATGTTGTCAAGGCTGGTCTCAAACTCCTGAGCTCAAGCAATCTGCCCATGTTGCTCTCCCAAAGTGCTGAGATTATAGTCATTAGCCACTGCACCTTGCCTGGAGTTTGATTATTAAATGTCTTGAGATAGTCTTATTTGAGTTAAATCTGCTTGATGTTCTACAACCTTCTTGTAATTGAATATTGATATATTTCTATAGGTTTGGAGAGTTCTCTGTCATTATCACTTTGAGTAAACTTTCTACCCTGATCTCTCTCTCCCTACCTTTGGCGTTTCTGCAGGAAGATGATCGTTGCAGTGGTCCACTCAGCCATCTTGCTCTGCCTCCTGACCCACTCCGATGTGACCCTATTTAGTTGGAAACAGACTGAGAAATGTAGTCCTCATTGGACAGCTGCTTCTCAGCAACAGTTGTATACCATGGAGGAGAATACAAATTTCTGATGCACAGCTGGCCATCTCCGTCACAGTTACATCATGGAAAATGCCACTTTTGAAACTTACCTTTATATAACTAGAATTTTTTAAGGGCACATCAGTAACTCCCTGTCTCAGCAAAAATCTCTAGAAGGCAGGCTCTAAGTCTCTCATTCTGGCTCCCATGGTGTGACTCACATGGGCAAAAAAGAGTCCATGTCATACTCTTTACCCATTTGGTAGAATTGGTTTCATTTTACATTTGTCCTGACAATAGCTTCAGTTTCTAATGTTCCTCATACCATCAGGAACCTGAGTTTGTCACAGCCATTCTATCACTGCATTCTCATAGACATCAGCCTGGCTGACAGAGTGGGGCCCTCCAAGACTCTGCAGATTCCTTTGCCCCTGGGGAGAAAGAAAATGTCCCATGCTGGTTGGGTTGGGGCAGCAAGCAGGACACATATCTCCTGCCCCTTCACCCTCCTCATCCATTAATAACACTCCACCATGCAGAAGTGTCTTTGGTGGTTAGGTTTATCATCTTGAATTTTTGTTTATTGTTTTGTTTAGTAATTACCTAAGTTCTGACATATATGCCCTAGCCACTAGGTTGAAAGATAATCTCAATGACCTATCTTTTATACTTTTAATCATTTTTCTCACATCAAGCTAGTGTACCTGTCTTCCCTCCTTTCTCGGCAGGCTTGTTCCTGCTCAGGTGTTCTGTCAGCAGCTGGTGGGAGAGGACAAGGAATGCAGGCAGAGGCCTGTTAACCTTTGGTGAGGATTTGACTTTGGCTCTGGCCTGCTTAGTCCTTGCTCACCTAAAAATCTCCTTAATCCCTCCTTGTTTACCCCGAAAGTCTTCTTAATCTTTCATTTAAAGTTACCTGTAGCACATATGTGTATATGCAACTAAAGCCCTGTACTGGGACAACTGTAGATCCACATGTAAAATAATAAATTTGGACCCCTTCCTTATGCCATATACAAAAATTAATTCAAAATGGATCAACAATCTAAATATAAGAGGTAAAACCATAATATTCTTAGGAGAAAACTTAAGATAAATCTTCATGACCTTGAATTTGGCAAGCTACACCACCAAAAGCATTAGCAACAAAAGAAGAAAATGAAAATCTTTTTACATCAAAGAATGTTATCAAGAAAGTGAACAAACTCTTATAGAATGGGAGAAGATATTTGCCAATCATATATCTGTAAGGGTCTAATATCCAGAACATGTAAAGAACTCATAATTCAACAACAAAAGATATAAACCCAACAAAAAAAAATGAGCAAAACACTTGAATTGACAGTTCTCAAAAGAAGATGCATGAACAGTCAACATGTCCTTGAAAAGATGTTCAACATCATTAGTCCTAGAAATTTTAAGTCGAAGTCCACAATGAGATACCACTTACCACTTCACACTCACGAGGATGGTTATAATTAAAAACATAACAATATTAATAAAAAGAAGTATTGGTGAGGATGTGAAGAAACGGGAACCCTCAAACACTGCTGGTGAGAATATAAAATGATGCAGCTCCTATGAAAAACAGTCTGGTGGTTCCTGAAAAAATTAAACATAGAATTGTCTATGATCCATATATATATATATGGATATATATTGGATAGGTATATATCCAAAAGAACTAAAAACATGTGCTGAAACAAATACCTGTACATGAATATTCATAACAGCATTATTTACAATAGCCAAATGGTACAAATGACCCAAATATTCATCAACAGATAAATGTATAAACAAATTATGGTATATACATACAATGGAATATTATTCAACATAAAAAGGAATGGGGCACACTTACACATTCTACAACGTGAATGAACCTAAAAACATTAAGCTGAGTGAAAGACATAAGACATAATATCTTATTATCCATTTATATAAAATTTTCAGAATAGGTAAGTCCATGCAGACAGAAAGTAGATTACTATTTACCAAGAGCTGGGTAGATGAAAGAATGTGGAGTAACTGCCTAATGGGGACAAGGTTTCCTTTTGAGGTAATGAAAATGTTTTGATGGTAGTTGCATAACAATGTGAGGGTACTAAGTATCATTGAACTATTCATTTAAAAATGATTAATTTTTATGTTAGGTAAATTTCATCTCAATTTTTAAAGAAAATTAACAACTTAAGCCCTTACCCTAAAATCCCAACTACATTTTTAAGAGTGTCTAATTAATCATTGATTTTAAAAAGAAACAACAAGTCAAAACAAAAAAACCACATCATTTTAACTGGTGCTGTGATCTTGGCTGTTCCGCATACAGATTTTGGCACTAAAGAGATATTAAGAAATATTTTCAAACCAAAATAAACTACATTAATAATTTGGATTTTAAATCACAGGTTTAAAAAAATCTCCTTTCATCTTAGTAAATTCTATATAAAGTATACAAGAATAAACTTGCATCCTCCTATGAGATACTGAGATATACTGGGACCCTATTTTATCATTTTGACATTAATTACTAGAAAACTATGAATAAGAAAAATCTATGACAACAGATGGTTATATGGTTTGACTCTGTGTCCCCACCCAAATCTCACCTTGAATTGTAATAATCCCCACATGACAAGGGCAGGGCCAGGCAGAGAAAATTGGATCATGGGGACAGTTTCCCTCAATAAGTCTCATGAGATCTGATGGTTTTACAAATGGGAGTTTCCCTGCACAAGCTCTCTTGCCTGCCACCGTGTAAGACATGTTTTGCTTCTCCTTTGCCTTCCATCATGACTATGAGGCCTTCCCTGATATGTGGAACTGTGAGCCCATTAAACCTCCTTCCTGACTTCCTCTTTCCCTCGGAGTGGGCAGCGGCCCGTGCAGCCATGGCCAAGATCAAGGCTTGAGACCTTCGCGGGAAGCAGCAGGAGGAGCTGCCGAAACAGCTGGAAGACCTGAAGGTGGAGCTGTCCCAGCTGCGCGTTGGCAAAGTGACAAGCGGCGCGGCCTCCAAGCTCTCTAAGATCCGAGTTGCCCGTGTTCTCACGGTTATTAACCAGACTCAGAAAGAAAACCTCAGGAAATTCCACAAGGGCACTAAGTGCAAGCCCCTGGACCTGCGGCCGAAGAAGCGCACCAGGCGCTGCGGGCTGGACAAGCACGAGGAGAACCTGGAGACCAAGACGCAGCAGCGGAAGGAGCAGCTGCAGCCCCTAAGGATGGGCGCGGTGTCAATAAAGCACTGCTGGCTTGAGGAAAGGAAAAAAAACCACACACACACCTCTTTTCTTTATAAATTACGCAGTCTCAGATATGTCTTTATTAGTTGCGGGAAAACAGACTAATGCAGATGGAATAGGGCCATATTAGTGTAGCAGAAGTCTATTATAAACACAATAAAAGACCTGAATTAATGGAGGAATTTTAGACGTCCTGGAAGTGTGTTTGAAGAGTATCAAAGTCAAAGACTGTGCTTTCAAAAGCAGCTGTGCACCTGAGCAGGGTAACTGACAAATCAACTGACAAATCAGTAGGTAACAGCTAGTTCTCAGCTACAGCTGGACTGGTGCTTGATCAGACATAATAACGCCCACTGACTTGAGCTCAAAAGAAAGAAGCTTGCTGAAGACTGATATTCTACCTCAAATCCTTACTTAATGTCAGTGGGGACACAATTCATTTAACCTCAGAAGAATTGGTAATTTATTATAACATTATTCAAAACACTTTGCAGGACATTCTCGCTTCCTCCATTTATTTTTGATCCTAGACTGGCAGAATCTTTTTCTCTATCTTCATTTCTTCCCAGGTTCATTCTCCTTTTTGTTCTGAACAGACAGTTTTGATGTCAAGAGCTGGAGAAGGATATGTATTAGTTGTTACCCACGACTCAAAAATCAGACTTGAATAGGTAGTCAGGACATTTCTTAAGCAATATGGAACCAAATTTTTTTCCCACTAAGTTTAAGCTAATATTTTCCTATGACTGACAAAGAGGGACAGTGATAAAGAAAACCCAGAAGTTATCACCAGAATTCATCTTGAGATCTCATTTTGATGCGCACTTTCCCAAATGTTAAAGGGGTGAATTTTAGAGTTTGACTTTTTGTAACATCTGTGAGAAATATAAATGAGATGTGAAATGAAAACAGAGAAATGTGACAGAGAAAAAAATAAGGCATTGAACTAGACAAAAACAGATGAATCACCTTCTAAAAGACTCGGAATGAACATGTTTGAGCTCCTACCTTGAGCCAGGCAATGAGATAATCACCTAATATAGGTGAGACAGAGGATACCAAAAAGAATAAAGACTCATGAGTTGTGGCCACTCCCTTCCAAGATAGAATTTGAGCTGGGACTTGAAACATATGGTTTTGACAGTTAGCAAAGTGAAGTGTGGCCAGTCACACCAAAGCAGTAGTATGCATATTACACCCAATGGAGTAGACTCAAAAATGTAACTTTGACTCTTGCTCATTTAGAGGCTGATTACCTAGACAGATTTATAGTTTTTAGTCATCCTTGAATGTAAGCGTTTCTTTCACTGTGACAGATTTTCATCATTTCAGGTTTGTACACATTTTGGAAATTTTGTGTAATCTTGACTACTTTGCTTATTACAGCTAAAACTGGTTCTCCCAGCCAAAGTAATTTCCTCCCTCCTCTGTGCTTCCACAGAACTCTGTTCACACCTTTATAGAACATAGATTACACTGTATATTAATTATCTGTTCTTTTCTGGCTCCTTCACCAGAGTGAAAACTCCTTGCAGAAAGTGATTATATTTTCTTGAGACAGGAAAACATTGTGGTCAGGCATTAGACTCTCCACTCCTTCTTCCCAGGTTCAAGTTTTATTTCCTATCTTGCTGTATAACCTTGGGCAAGTTATTTGTTAACCTCTCTCTGTTTCAGTTTCTTCCCTTGAATAATAATAAATCTACCTCGTGGGGATGTATTGTGAACATTAGATTAGATATATATGATACTTTCTACAGTGCTTAGCACGTGTGAAGGATCAATAAATGCAGGCTGTCATCCCGTAGCCCACAGTTCCTACCATATGGTAAGTATTTAATACAAGTTAATAGAAATATTAAGTTAACAAATCATTTTACAAGAGCTGCCTAGGTTGGGGAATAGTTTTAGTCTACTTCTCTTGCCAAAATATCCTTTAGATAAAAAGAGAAACCCCTTTCAGACATTCCGTGACGCTGGAGTGAGTCACTCATTTCCCTTTGGCTTGATGGGGAAATGATGGTAACTGTTTCTTCCTCATCTTGTCCAGAAACTGCTAGACCCAGCTGAGAACTGAAGACAGGAAGTGATAGTCGAGGTGCAGCTAAAAGGGTCTCTGACCTTGCAGGTCTCTGGGGGCTGTGAGCACATTTTACATGCTGGCGCTTTACTAAACACTTCACATGTATTAACTCATTTAATCCATACAACAAATCCTTGAGGTTAGTGTTACAAGCTTCATTTCACAAGTGAGGAAATTGCAACACAGAGAGTTGAAGTAACCACCTCCAGATCACACAGCTACTAAATGGCAGAGCTGGGAAGAGAGCAAAGGCTGTTAACAAAGTTTGTTCTTAAGATCAGTACCCAAGACTGCTTCCCTGATTACCTTCATGTCACGGTTTCACGGTTTCCCTGTTGTGTGGAAATCCTGTCATGACAGGTTTTCTTATCTTCCTCTCCAACCAAACTGTGGGCCTCTTGATAGTACAGCCCACATACCCTCTGATTCCCCAGCTCCTGTCATTGTGCCTGGCACACAGTGTGTATTTAATACAATTGAGGGAATGGATGAAGTATTGCACACATTGAAAGCAGAGCTTTAGGCAGAAGATATTTGTTGGATTTATGTGAAGAGATGGAAAGCGGAGGAATCATGCCTGCATCCGTTTCCTCTAACTGATTGGCCTCCCAGCACAAGACACCTCACCTCTTCGAAATCCAATGGCTCTGTGATGATGAAACTGGAGTCTTCCTTTCCATAACCCTCATCAAAACATTTCAAACAAATCACCAAATGGGAATCACTTAGCTTGCCTTTCCCCACGTTGGCTTCAGAATTCCATAAGGGCTTTCATTTCAGACTCTAAACAGCCCCTTTGCCCATTTGTTCCCTGCTGACATGGTTTAATTTTCCTAATCTTTACTCTTCATGGCAACTGAGGCCCCATACATCTGCAGAACTCTCCCAAAAGAAACAGTCCTCCACAGTTGGAGATATATTACGTCTAAGGATTGAGCTTGTGAGAGTCTACCAAAAGAACCCCTCAGGTACACGTCTTCACAGCACATTTACATCAGGAACTGAGGTGCTTTTCCTGCCTTGAGTGACTTCTCTCCACACGTCTGAGGGCAGAATTGGACTCTTTACTGAGCTACACTGTTGCCTAAAGATACCATTAAGAATTTAATGGGCCAGGTGTGGTGGCTCAAGCCTGTAATCCCAGCACTTTGGGAGGCCAAGGTGGGCAGATCATGAGGTCAGGAGTTTGAGACCAGCCTGGCCAACATGGTGAAACCCTGTCTCTACTAAAATACAAAAATTAGCTGGGCCTGGTAGTGCATGCCTGTAATCCCACCTACTGGGGAGGCTGGGGCAGGAGAATGACTTGAACCCAGGAGGCGGAGGTTGCAGTGAGCCAAGATAGCACCACCGCACTCCAGCCTGGGTGAGAGAGCAAGACTCCGTCTCAAAAAAAAAAAAAAAAAAGAATTGAATAAAGGACCTAGCATGGTGGCTCACCCTATAACCCCAGCACTTTGGGAGGCCAAGGCAGGTGGATCACTTGAGTCCAGGAGTTCGAGACCAGCCTGGGCAACATGATAAAATTCTGTCTCTACAATTAGCCAGGTGTGGTGGTGCATGCCTGTGGCTGAGGTGGGAGAATCACTTAAGCCCAGAAGGCAGAGGTTGCAGTGAGCCAAGATTGCATCACTGCACTCCAGCCTGGTGATAGAATAAGACCTTATGTCCAAAAAAAAAAAGAAAGAAAGAAAGAAAGAAAAATGAATAAGGATTAAAGATTGATTGCAGGATATTTTCCTGAAGAATAAAGTTCAGTTTGTAGCCAGGAATTAGAGTGCTTACAACAGGTTTTCTGTGGACTCAAATTACATTTTCTCAATAATTTCTGTCACTACATCTGAGAAATCATCTGAGCCATCCCTGCTCAGGTTAAGGTTTTATTTCTTTCCAACTTCCTGTGACCACACCACTGTGACTCAGAATTCTCTCTGAACAACATACACATACACATTTACACATACAGCCACACATACTTACACACAGACATAGACATGCACACTTATACACACACACACACACACACACACACACATATGTACATACAGACTGTCATCTGTTCCAAAACTAGATCTAGGGCTCACTCAAGTAATTTTCATACACTTGAACAGAAAACAAAGAAATTTGCATAGCTTAGTAGTGTGTGCATTCTTTGGGTCACTATATAAACCATTTCTATCATCAGCCTTCATAAAATTGAGTTGTTTTAATGCAACATTAAGAAAGTAAGTCAGTGTTACTTAATTTATGAAAAATACCAATTCCCTTTTTTTTTTAAATTGCCCTACTCCTGTATGGCTTACTGACAGTAAAAAATGAAAATGACCTGACCCATTCCTTTCTCCTGGTATCATCAGCCTTCTTTTGCTCATCAAATATTTATTGACCCTCAATGTGCAGAGCACAGCATACTGTAATACTTCTTACCTATTATTCTGAATAGCCAACTTGGAAATAGAACTAAAAGTGAATCATATTAATAGTGAATTAAAACTAATATTCAGGGAGAGGTTGTACCCTAACAGGAAAATTCAGAAAAACTCATGGGACTATCTATACCAGTGGTTTTCTAAAATTTTCTTAACTTCAAAACCTCTTCACGTAAAATTTTAATGGGGAGCTCACTCTATCAAATGAAGGTCATATTCTAATTGAAGTGGCTGAACTTGAGAGAGAAGTGGAGATTGGCCAGCATATTCAAACCGCTTCGTGGAGTGCAGTCAAGTCTAGTCCTCTTCTCCATACCCATAAGAAGTTGTGCTCACCCGCTGAATTGCAGTTTCCCTTATTGTAATAAGCTGTTTTACACTCCCATCAATAGTCTATAGACTTCAAATCTTGGAATACTCAATCCTCATTCTTCCCCATTTGCCAACAAAATGTCGAATTAAGACAAACACTATTCCCAGAATTTAGAGCATGTGGGGCAGGGTGTGGTGGCTCATGCCTGTAATCCCAGCACTTTGGGAGCCCAAGGCCGGCAGGTCACTTAAGCTCAAGAGTTTGAGACCAGCCTACGCAACATGGTGAAACCCCATTTCTACAAAAAATACAAGAATTAGCTGGGCATGGTGGCATGTACCTATCTATAGTCCCAGCTACTTGGGAGGCCGAGGCAGGAAGATCACCTGAGCTCAGGAGGCAGAGGTTGCAGTGAGCTGTAACTGCACCACTGTCCTCCAGCCTGGGCGATAGAGTGAGAACCTATCTTAAAAAAAATAAATTAGAGCATGTGTCTGTGAATCATGATATCTTCATGAACCTAGTGGAAAATGTCTAGATCCTGAAGCATTTTAAATGGGACAGGATGAGAAAAATAAGCAGTTCAATATATGGAACTGGGATAGGCTGGTCATATGCAGAAAAATGAAACTGGACCCCTACATTTCACTATATATGAAAAATAACTCAAGATGGATTAAAGATTTAAATGTAAGACCTCGAACTGTAAGAATACCAGAAGAAAACCTAGGAAATACCATTTTGGACATCAATTTTGGGAAATAATTTGTGACTAAGTCCTCAAAAGCAATGGCAATGAAAGCAAAATTGACAAATGGAAACTAATGAAACTAAGGAGCTTCTGCACAGAAAAAGAAACTATGGACAGAGTAAACAGACAACTTGCAGAATGGGAGAAAATATTTGCAAACTATGCATCTGCAAAGGTCTAATGTCTAGAATTTATAAGAAAATTAAACAATTCAACAAGCAAAAACCAACAACCTCATTTAAAATTAGGCAAAGATATGAAAAGACACTTATTAAAAGAAGACATACAAGTGGCCCAAAAAACATACTGAAAAATGTTCAACATCACTAATCATCAGAAAACCGCAAATCAAAACCGCAATGAAATACCATCTCACACCAGTTGAAGTGGCTATTAGTAAAAAATAAAAAAGCAGCAGATGCTGGCAAGGCTGCAGAGAAAAGTGAATGCTTATACATTGTTGGCAGGAATGTGAATTAATTCAACTACTATGGAAAGCAGACTGGAGATTCTCAAAAAACTTAGAACTCTCATTTGACCCAGCAATCTTTTTACTGGTTATATAGTCATAAGAAATTATTCTACTGAAAAGACACATGCACTAATATGTTCATCACAGCACTCTTCATAATAGCAAAGACATGGAATCAACCTGCATGCCAATTCACAGCAGATTGGATAAATAAAATGTATATATACACCATGGAATACTATGCAATCATAAAAAAAGAATGAAATCATGTTCTTTGCATCAGTGTGGATGCAGCTGGATGCCATTATCCTAATAGAATTAATGCAGGAACTGAAAACCAAATACCGCATGTGCTTACCTATAAGTGGGAGCTAAGCACTGAATACTCATGGGCATAAAGAGGACAATAATAGACACCGGAGACTACTATAAAAGGGAGGGAGAGGAGGGAGCAAGGGCTGAAAAGCTATTGAGTACTATGCTCATCACCTGGGTGATGAGATCAATCATACCCCAAACCTCAGTATCACACAATATACCCATGTAACAAACCTGCACATGTATTCCCTGAATCTAAAACAAAGGCTTAAATTATAAAATAAAAATAAAGCAATGTGACTGGAGTGGAGTAAAGGTGCAAGAGTGAAGTGCCTACTCAAACAGTATTGAGAAAATGAAAATATTAATATTATATGAAGAAATGTAAAAGTGTTGCCTTACCTTGTACCTTATCTAAACATAAACTTTAGGTGGATTAAGGACCTAAATCTTAAAGACAAAACTATATGATCATCAGAAGAAAACGTAGGATAGTTCTGTGAAAGACAGGAAGAAAAGAAAGGAAGATATGAGAAGATGGGAACAATCGGATGCTGCTGGTTTTGAGTGTAAAACATACAGCCTTTGTGGAAAGAAATCTGGCAAATATTTAACAACATTAAGAATAGTTGTACCTTAATGACCCAACAATCCCAACAATGGGTATGCCCAGAACATTTCTCCCATGAGTTCACTAAGAAACAAATACAAGATAAAGCTATGCACCGTGGCACACACTTGTAGTCCCAGCTACTCAGGAGGCTGAGGAAGGAGGATCACTTGTGCCCAGGAGTTTGAGTCCAACCTGGACAACATAAAGAGACCCCATATTTAAACAAAAGAACTTAATTGTGGCAGCATTGTTTGTGGTATCAAATATGGAAGTTACCTAGTATCCACCAGAAGGGAATAGATAAGTAAAATAAGGTAAGTTAATAGCCTGGAATACTAAGCCATGGTCAGAGTAAATTAACATACAGCCACATGGATGGACCTAAAAGCACAGTATGGAATGAAAATTTCTAGCACAATACATTGAAGTAAATAAAAATCCATAGATAAAACAGTATTTTCATACTTAAGGACATATCAAATACAGTAGAATAAATGTCTAAGAGGGAGAAAGGTCTGGGGATGACAGTTTAGAGTGGAGAAAAAAATATGTAATAATAACACGTGAAAGAGTCTTGGTATGCATTAATGGTGATAGTATTCTATGAACCAAAGTAATTAAATAAACTTTGCAAACCTGGAGTTAAAAAGTATAACAGAAAAAAAACAGAGAGATGTTGTTGGAGAGATGATGTGATATAGAAAAAAGTAACCTGTCCTGCAGGCAGGAGACCTGGGTTTTCATCTTGATGCCGTCTCTTGCCTGTTGAATAACACGTGCCTGGTACTTTCTTCTCTAGATTTCCATTTTCCTCTTTGATATGATAACAATATTAGGCTAAATTTCTAAGATCTATTCCAGCTTTGTGCTTCAAGTATTCTGTTCTTCCTTTCCCATCAATAACCTCTATAATGCTATTCATAAGCAGCAATAAAACCATATCAGCCATTTCAGAACATTTTTAATTCACAATGAAAGATAATCTAACTTATAAGAAGTGTCTTTTGCTGAAGGTGTGTTTTTATACAACTGGCTTACAGAGTGATGTCTCCTGTTAAAATGTGCATCCTTTATCATCTTAAAGCAACAGTTTCCCTTTTCATGGATCTATGAATAAGGAGAAAAAGCAAAAATAGCTTAAATAATATTGAATATGATCAGAGTGCTATAGAACCAAAGAGGCTTTCTTGGATAATCAGAGCCTGGTTGATGATAATGATGATGATGACGATGACAATAATGATAAGCAAACTAAAAAACCATAAACCCAGGGGAAATTCAGCTTGTCTCTACACATCTAACCCATAGAGGCCACCAGACCTTTCTAGGTTTCATTGGCTCCAACTTTAATTTACTTTAAAACATACCCTCGAGATGAGAGATGGAAAGCACTATGAAATGAAGAAAGACCTGTGGACTCCATTTGCAAATTAAAATAACAAAATAGAAAAATACACACTATCATGGAAAATCCATTCTGCGTTGTACTAGAAGAATCCTTTTGCCCTTTTAAGGGCTCATTAAAATGCAACAGTGCTCTTTTCAAACAATTACCATTTTGGCTATGAATAGAAAAATATGTGTGAATGGCCAGCCTAGTACAAATGAAAACATTTGCATAACGTCAGCTCTTTTGTTGCATAATTAATCATTTGGAATTACATATTTGTAAACATAATTTTTCAATGTCAGAAGAAATCATATTTTACTTATTGAACCACTCTAAATCATAATTACAGCTATCATTTATGGAGTACTCGCTGAGTACCAGACATTATACATATGTTAATGGTTATGCTCATCACAATATAATAAAGTGAATATTACTATCACTGTTCTTGGATTAGGAAAACGAAGTTCAGAGAGAGTGATTAACGTGTCCAAGATCATAAGCAATGCAAAGCTAAGTATGACTGTTTATTAAAGCTTTTGTTCCTTATTACCATAACATTCAGCCTCCTCTAAAGATTTTTCTTCTGAAAATAATGACCCCATATTAACAAGTAAATTTACTGTGTATTCACTAATATGCCACTGTACATGCAACTATACATGCATTGCCTCATATAATTCACCAAACATCCCTATGAGCTGTGGATACTTCTATTACACACATTTCAGGTAGTGAGAAAACTGAGGCTTAAGGAAAGTAGTATCTGATCCAATATAGCACAGCTAGAAACTAATGTTACCTGGATTCAAGGTCTTGGTAATTATTAGCTTCTTTATTAAATTTTATGTTTCTTAATTTTATATAATAAAATTGGCCTCCCTGATGTACAGTTCTAAGAATGTTAATGCACGTGTAGATTCATGCAACCATCACCGCAATCAGTATACAAATCAGTTCCTCACTTTACCCTTTTGTAATCACACCTTCCTTCCATGCTAACTGCTGGAACTCAGTGGTCTGGTCTCTGTCACATAGTTGTTTTCTTTGTGAGAATGTGATATAAATGGAATTTTGTAGTTATAACCTTTTCAGACCAGCCTCTTACTCAATAGAATGTCTTTGAACTTCATCCTGTTGCTGCCTGTAACAATAATCTCTTCCTTTTCATTGCTGAGTAGTTTTCCATGATACAGATATATCACATTTATTTATCCATTCATCTGTTGAAAGCAATGTGGGTTGTTTTCAGTTTTTGGAGATCGTGAATAAAGCTGCTGTAAACATTTACATATAAGTTTTTGTGTGAAGGTACGCTTTTATTTTTGGGGGGTAAATACCTAGGAGTGAGGTTGTGAGGCCACATGGTAAGCATTTGTTTAACCTTATAATAAATGATAACCTTTTCCAGAATGATTGTTATCTTGACTTTTCCACATCCTTATCAGCACTTGGTATTGTCAGTTGTTAACTTGTTTTTTCCAGCCTTTTTTTTTTTTTTTTTTTTTTTGAGACGGAGTTTCTCTCTTGTTGCCCAGGCTGGAGTGCAATGGGGCAATCTCCAATCACTGCAAACTCTGCCTCCAGGGTTCAAGTAATTCTCCTGTCTCAGCCTCCCGAGTAGCTGGGATTACAATCATGCGCCACCATGCCAAGCTAATTTTGTATTATTAGGAGACATGAGGTTTCTCCGCGTTGGTCAGGCTGGTCTCAAACTGCTGACTTCAGGTGATCCGCCTGTCTCGGCCTCCCAAAGTGCTGGGATTACAGGCATAAGCCACCGTGTCTGGCCTAATTTCAGCCTTTCTAGTGAGTGTTTAATACTATCTCATGGTGATTTAATTTGCTTTTTTTTCTATTTGAACTTCTTTATGTGCTTATTAAAGAGATGTTAAGCATCCCTTTCTGGGCTTATTTGCCATCTGTATTTCCTCTTTAGCATAGTGTCTTTTCAAGATATTTGCCCATTAAAAAAACTTTTTTTTCTTATTATTATTGAGTTTTAAGAATTTTTTATTTATTCTAAATATGAGTACTTTGTTAGAAATATGATTCAAAACTCTTTACATCATCCAGTTCATAGCTTGTATTTTTATTATTGTAATAATGTATTTTACAAAGCAAACTTTTAAAATTGTTATGAGGTCCAATTTATCAACTTTTCTTTTTATTGGATCCTGCTTTTGGTGTCCTGTTTAAGAACTCTTTGACAGGAGGGTCCTGGTCAGAGAGAAAGAGAAAGTGATTGGAAGACACTACAGTACTGGCTTTGGTGATGGAGAAAGGGGCCATGAGCCAAGGAACACAGGCCTCCCCAGAAGCTGAAAAAGACAGAGAAATAGTTTCTCCCCTAGAATTTCCAGAAGGATTGCAGCCCTGCTGATATCTTGATTTTAGTTAACGAAACCCATTTAAGACTTGCCTCCAGAAGTGTGTGATAATACATTTGTAATAAATAAATATTTTTAAGTCACTTAAAAAAATGAATAAAAAAACCTCTCTGTCTAATTTCAGGTCAAAGACATTGTGGTACTATCATTTCTTCAAAAGATTTTGTAGGGCTGAGCATGGTGGCTCATGTCTGTAATCCCAACACTTTGGGAGGCCAAGGCAGGCAGACTGCTTGAACCCAGCAATGTAAGACCAACCTGGGCAACATGGTGAAATTCTGTCTCTACAAAAAATAAAAATAAAAATTTAGCCGGGCATGACGACACCCACCTGTATTCCCAGCTGCTCGGGAGGCTGAGGCAGAAAGATCCCGTGAGTCCAGAAGCCCCAGGCTACAGTGAGCTGTGTTCTTGCCACTGCACTCCAGCCTAGGTGATCCTGTCTCAAAAATAAAAAGAAAAACAATGATAAAAACAAAAACTACCAAAAAAGGTTGTATAGTTTCACATTTTACCTTTAGCTCTATGATTCATTTTAAACTATTTTTGTATAAGGTTTGAAGTTTTGGTCAAAGTTCTTGGTTTTGCATATGGACGACCAATTGTTTTATCATCATTTGTTGACTAGACAAATACTGCCTTTAATTAATTGCCTTTGAAAGCTTGCCAAAAATCAACTGGCCATGTTTCTATGGATGTCTCTGTGCTCTCCATTCTGTCCCATTGGTCAATATGGTATTGGTGATTTCTATCACCAATACTGTCTTGATTACTGTAGCTTTATAGTAAGTCTTTAAGTCTGATAACATGTATGTGATTCTTCAAGTAGTTAATATTCTGAACCAACAAACCATATGGCACATATAGACCCAGCTCACTGTCCTCTTTTCTTTTTACCACCTGGAGGGTGTTAATAATATGTTTTTTTGATGTACAAAGGGGTGGAAAAGCAATGGGTCTGGCCTACTTTTCAGCTCAAGAGAGAAAAGTACAGCTGTCATTTGCAGCTTTTGCTTTTCCTGCACCACCTGGAAGCCCCTGTTAACCTAACATTCACTGTGCATGCATATATATTTATGCAACGTACTTACTGAGTGTGTCTCTGTGCTGGGCGCTATTACAGAATTTAGGGAAGTACAGAGGAACAGGGCATACAAGGTTCTCCCTCCTTCAAAGATTATGTCAAACACTAAACAGTATCTAAACAAAGAACACAAAACCAGATGGCTATTCTTCAGAGAACCAAAACTGGATAAGGTAAAAGAGTGACTCATGTATCTTAGATTGCATGGCCAGAGAATTCTTCTCGAAAGAGGTGACATTGACACTGAGATTTGAAAGACAAGAAGAAACCAAATGGGTGAACATGGAGAGGAAGAGTACTCTGGGCTGTTAGTTTAAAAAGCCTTAGATGAAAACAAGTTTAGCATGTTCGAGAAACAAACAACAAAAAATGACTGAGTTAGCTAGAAAGTGGTGAGCCAAGGAGAAAGGTATGAGGCAAGTTCTGGGAGCTGAGCAGGGGGAGGATGCAGAAAGGCTTTGCCGCCAGGACAAGAAGCTGGGTTTAACTCTAAGTGCTATGGGAGGCCATTAGAGAGTTTAAACCAAGATGGGTCACATGACCAAACACAGACCTGGGCTCCCAGATAAACAAATGAGAATAGGGGGTATAATGAATCTCCCAATCCCCAACCCCATAGAAAAATGCTCTCTGCTCACATTGAGCTTTTCCCTGCACAAAAAAATAATGTGCATGAAATTCTAATGAAGCCAAGTTCAGGACGCCATCTCTCATAACTTGCATATCATTTCTTCCTCGTCTGGACTCCAAGAGACTGAGGAAAGAGAAGAGGAGAGAGAGGGAGAGAAGTCATTTTCAGTCTTTTGCTGCGTGTTGGGTACTGCTGAGGGCCCACTACAGAGGAGGTTGAGCGCTGAGTGTGGACAAAGCAGCCCCTAATAGAGGAGCCCATCATCTCACCGCCCCATGAAAAGCAGAAGCAGAGACCTCTGTCTGCAGAGACAGTGAGTTGTTTCATCACAGCCACTTCTCCACGGTTTCCAAACTTCATAAACAATGAATTAAAATTACAGTATAAAGAAAAGTCTTGCATGGAAGGACTTTCCAGCTCTGAGGAGTTATAAGCACTGGACTGCATTTCTGAGCAGAGGGAAAAGTGTATTTATTCTGTTTATTTCAACTCTACTTTGGATAAATACCTCTGTGGAAATGTAAACACAGCACCTCTTCCCCATTATATAGTCACAATTTCCAACTCTGTCATCTCTTCTACCATTGCTGAGTATATGTAATTTTTATGGAGATATAATCCCTGTGATGCTTGCTTCCTAGCGTTCTGTTTTTGCTTAACATTTCACATATATTTTTCTACATAGCAGCACAGTCTAAATATTTGCTATTTTACAGAGCTACACAGTCATACAGTATAATAAGAATGGCTCACGCTTACATAGTAATTACCATTTATCAGGCACTGTTCTAACCACTTTACCCATTTTTACTTATTAAATGTTTCCTCACTAAAGCCCTCTGAGGTGGGTGCCATCTCTCTAGTCCGGCTTCAAAATAAAGCAAAGCCTGAAGCAAAGGATTCCATACACTACTTTATTCAAGGTGCAATTCCAAGGAGGCGAGAGTGAAGGAAAAGCAGTGTGAGGTAGGGAATGGGGAAAAATCCATATGAGGCTAGGTGATTAATCTAGTTACCACCAAGTGTGATAGATCCATCTACCTAAGACTGTCTTCCCAGGAGACAATTCTCCAAAAGGCTGCATCAGCTGCATGTTCGACAGTCCTATAGGGGAAGGGAGAAGGAAGTTTATCCACCTGTTCCCATCTGCCCCATGAAATATTTTATCCGCCCACCACTACCCTGAGACACACACACAGCACACACACACACACACACACACACACACACACACACACACACACACTTCTGGGCTGGTGCATGTCACACCTCCATTTTATCAACAGGGAAGCCTCAGGCTAGGCGAAAAAGGCAAGCATGAGGACTTGAAGCTAGCTGGGAACTCTGTAGTGTCCCTGCACAACTTCATGAAGTCAGTCAGAGCCAACATAAAATCTGGCAGCAATGGCTGGAATATACAAGAGATTCTATTATTGCACCGTTTTAGGGATGAAACACAGAGTTAAGTGCCTGCCTTAAACCACTTAGCTAGTGACTGAGGGAGTCAAAATTTGAGTCCAGGAAGTCAGGCTCTTCACAATTTTGTTAAACTATGCTTTTCATTTGGGGAGATGTGAATATTTTCAATTTTTCACCAAAATGCCCCAGAGCAGAATGAAAATATTACTGGACAAGAATCTTGTATTCTGACCTGGCTCAGACCCTTGGAAAATCATTTCTTCATGTGTCTCAATTTATTTATCTGTTTTGGAAGAGTTCAGACTATGCAATCTTAGAGTTCTTAAATATTGAATTATACTGTGCTAAAAATCTGAGCAAATAATTTTTTAAATGTATAAAACTTTAGGATGTAAATGCAGAAACTAGATCACTCTATCATAGGATAGGACCCTTTATATAAGTCATGATTTAAATTAGCAGATTACCTTTGAAAACAGTCATACCAATTTAATGCATTTACAATACCTTCCACGAATGAGATTGCCTCTTTCTTTGCAGCCTGATCATCACTGGGATTAAATAAACTTAGATATAAAATATTAAGTTTTGATGATTTGATAGGAATCTCAGAATGGTCTTTTGTTCTATTTCTTCAGTAACTGAGAAAGTCAAACATCTCTCCAAGTGTTTTTCATATGATTTCCTCTTGTGTAAATTTACTTTTAGCAAGTTACTTCCCCTCTCTAGGGGATCAGCTTTGTTATCCCTAAAATGAAAAGGGAGACTGAAATCTCTACAGCTGTTTCGAGGGTTAAGTGAGACAACCCAGAAGCAGTGCCGACAGCAGTACTATCTAAAGTCAGTAAATAGTTAAGTATGGGCTGTTCCATTTTTAGCATTTCTATGAATTTAAGAACCAGCCAGCATGTCCCCAGACCAGAGACTTTTAAGCAATTCCTGGACTGGGCGTGGTGGCTCACGCCTGTAATTATAGCATTTTGGGAGGCCAAGGCGGGTAGATCACCTGAGGTCAGGAGTTCGAGACCAGCCTGGCCAACATAGTGAAACCCTGTCTCTACTAAAAACACACACACACAAAATTAACCAGGTGTGGTGGCACATGCCTGTGGTCCCAGCTACTCAAGAGGCTGAGGCAGGAGAATTGCTTGAACCTGGGAGGTGGAGGTTGCAGTGAGCCGAGATTGCACCACTGTACTCCAGCCTGAGCAACAGAGTGAGACTCTGTCTCATAAAAAAAAAAAAGAGAGAGAGAAAGAAACTTCTGGTCAGCCAAGTTCTGTCCTTCTTAGATGGTGCATACTATAGTCATTCCTAAAAGACAGAGAGATGAACTTAAATGACCTGCATGTTTTTCCCCGATCCAATCAGTTTGCAATATTATTGTATGATGAGAAACACATTAACAAATGCCTCTCCCAAGGTGGTGCTTATCTTGGTTGACTAACACTTCTAGTTTTGCTGTAAGGCTGGGAGCTTCTGAAACATTTGACGCATTTGTTCCAAACTTATGGTGACCTACTTATTGTAAGTTTCAATCTTTTAGCAGATAAAATTAAAAATGGCCAAAGCAATGATGTCATCATTGTCAGTCTTTGGAGATTTAAGAGAAATAGGACAGCGCTCTCGAACACTAGGGTGGAGTTAGGGGGCTGGGAAACTGGGAATTTGCAAACAGATTACCGTGTTTCCATTCTGGGACAGAGATTTTTAAAAAGCAGGGACTAATCCTTGGAGAGCGCCAGCCTCCTTTTTCTAAGCCTCTTTCTTTGTTCCATGGTGTTCCTCTTTATTTTTACTCTCCTGTGAAAATCTGTGTTCAGAACTGGACTAGGAGGTGGGAGAGATAAGTGCAAGCCCAGTTCTGCCACTTTAAAGCTCTGCGAATTTTAATAAGTAACTTCACGTCATTGAGTCTGTTTCCTCATCTGTTCCATGATTACAGCCCCTTCCACTAATTGTTCATAGTCTTCACTAATGTGTCTGTAAGATTCTGAATTAGCAGCAATGCCTTGTTTATATTTGTGCCCTCCACAAAGGCCCACTATGTAATTTGTCATATAAAAAAACGTGCTCTTCCCTCTTTAGTATGAGGTTTTTTCTTTGGTTGGTTTTTTGAGTCAGAGTCTTGCTCTGTCACCCAGGCTAGAATGCAGTGGCATAATCTGGGCTCACTGCAACCTCTGCTGCCTGGGTTCAAGCAATTCTCCTACCTCAGCCTCCCGAGTAGCTGGGATTACAGGTGCCCACCACCACACCCAGCTAATTTTTGTATTTTTAGGAGAGACAGGTTTCACCATGTTGGCCAGGCTGGTCTCGAACCCCTGACCTGGTGATCCACCTGCCTCGGCTTCCTAAAGTGCTGGGATTACAGGTGTGAGGCACCGCACCCAGCCAGTGTAAGAAGTTTTAATGAATCTCTCCTTGTCCCTGAAGGTAGCCACCACTATTTGATCTTTCTAAGGTTGTTCAGGTGTATTCGTTTTCTAGAGCTGCTGTAACAGATTACCACAAAGTTAGTGGCTTAAAACAATGGAAATGTATTCCTGCACAGGTCTGGAGGCTGTAAGTCCAAAGCCAAGGTGTGCAAAGAGCCATGCTGTTCTCTGAAAGTTCTAGGAAGTAATCATTCCTTGCCTCTTCCTATCTGCTTACGGTTTCTGGCCACCCTTGGTCTTCCTTGGTGTGCAGCTGCATGGCTGCTCCCCCTGCCTCCATCCTAACACAGCACTCCTCCCTGTGTGTGTGTATCTTCCTTCTCTCTCTGT
Source organism: Cheracebus regulus (assembly GCA_963574635.1). Classification (NCBI taxonomy): domain Eukaryota; kingdom Metazoa; phylum Chordata; class Mammalia; order Primates; family Pitheciidae; genus Cheracebus; species Cheracebus regulus. The sequence continues at coordinate 22,240 of CAUYQU010028510.1, forward strand.
ATGAAAGCACCAAATCACTCTCTCCTTATAAGGGCACCAATTATTAAATTGGGTCCCAACCCTAATCACCTAATCCAGTATGACCTCGTTTAATTAAATTTTCAAAGACCCTATTTCCAAAAAAAAAAAGATCCCATTCACAGGTTCCAAGAGGACATGAATTTAAGGGGACACTATTCAACCCAATATGCTAGGATATCTCTGTGTCTTTACTCCTCGCATCACATAGCCTTGGGCCTGTCTCTTGCCTTCACCATGAATAATCCTTTCCTTTGGATGACTGTCCTTCACTGGAGTCAAAATTATTATCCTCATTGTTCTCCTTGACAACAGGCTCCTCCTCCTGTAACTCATGTTTCACGGGAGGCTGTTGTCAGGCTAATCTCATAAAAAAAAAAGAACAGCTTGGATGTTTTTACTCCCCTACTGAAAAAAATATTTGATGGCCCCATTACCTGTTAGACTAAGGGCTACACTTGCTCAGAAAGACATTCACAGACTTTACCATGTGATCCCAACACACTTCTCATGACTCCCTCCACACACACCTCACATTGTCCTTAAATCTCTGGTCCGCCCTTTTCCTTCTCCATCATGGTTTTCCCCTCCATCTGAAAAGCCATTGTTTCTAACACAGCATGGATTATTCCCACCTCTCTTAAAAAGCCACCTGCTTTACAAAGTCTACCAAGACCCCTATCCCACACCTAGCTGAAATAGTCCATCCCACTACAAACTCCCACAGCATTTTGTGCTTCACTTGATATTTTTCTTCCTGAAATTGTGATCATGCTGTGTCTCTTTTGATTAAAATATGAGCTCTTAAGAGCAGGGACCCTTTCTCACTCCCCAGTTTCTGGTTCTTAGAAGATGTCTGGTACATATTTCAAAGTGAGAGAGGGACTGAGGGAGAGAAAGAGGGAGAGAGGAAGGGAAGGAAAGAAAGAAAGGAAGGAAGGAAAGAAGGAAGGAAGGAAGGAAAGGAGGAAGGAAGGAAGGAAAGGAGGAAGGAAGGAAGGAAGGAAGGAAGGAAGGAAGGAAGGAAGGAAGGAAGGAAGGAAGGAAGGAAAGGAGGAAGGAAGGAAGGAAGGAAGAAAAAAGAGAAAGGAAGGAAGGAAAGAAAGAAGGAAGGGAAGGAAGGAAGGAAAGAAGAAAAGGAAGGATGGATTCTAAAGATTTTCAGAAGATACTTCAAGGGATGTGAAATTATTTTGTATTTCATTAACAGTTAAGCTGGTAAAAAATTAAAATGTTATCTTTACTCCTAATTTTAAATATTGATATTTACAAAGACGGTTTAATTTTTTATAAGAAACTATTATAATTTAGATTTACCAAGTAAATGTATATTAATAAAGTGTATTTCTATCTTATAAATAGAAAGATAAGATTTTGGCCAGGCACAGTGGCTCACACCTGTACTCCTAGCACTTTGGAAGGTTGAGACGGGGGGATCGCTTGAGCCCAGGAGTTCGAGACCACCCTGGGTAACATGGTGAAACCCCATCTCTACCAAAAATACAAAAATTAGCTGGGTGTGGTGCCCACAACTGTGGTCCCAGCTCCTCAGGAGGGTGAGGTGTGAAGATTAACGGAGCCCAGCAGGTTGAGGCTGTAGTGAGCCATGATTGTGCCCCTGCACTCCAGCCTAGATGACAAGAAATAAATGAATACATTCAAAAAGAAGAAAGGAAAGATAAGATTTCTACTATGGTAAGGTATCTACCTATAGAAATCTGGGTAAGCTTTGATTGCATTTTAAAAATGGCATAAGCCACTACAGTAGCGAGGTCACATATTGCCCCTGGCAGATAAAGTATTTGCATTTCCTTTTAGACTCTCCTAATCCCAGGAGACATAAGGTGCTTGGGATTTTTTTAGCCTATGGGTGAGATTAAAAGAAAGAGATGCTATAAAGCCAAGAAGCTGAGCAGAAAGGTAATAGACTTCAGAGTTACAAAGACTGTGGCAACCCTGCCATTTATTAAGTGTATTAAGTATGTGATTTGGGAGAAATCACTGAACTTCTCAAAACCAGTTTCTTTCTTGAGATTAGCTTTAACTTATAAGGTTGTTGAGAGGATTACATCCTATCCTTTAAATGACTAACATATGAGATACATTCTAAATGAATCCAACTCAATTACAAGGGTTAGTTCTGGTGAGAGGTGCCGTTTCTTTGACTCCCCTTGGTGAATTACAACAGTAATTCTAACAGATGCTGAGAAAGTGGATGAGTAGGGCCTTAACCTCTAAATTGCCCCAAGGAAAAGCTCGCTAATGAAAAGCCACAGAGTGAATTATCTGCTGAATGCACTCTTTTGCTGAGGTACAAAATTACTTTTGTATAGATATCCAGTTTGCTAATTATCTTTTAAAAATCCAAGGAGAGTTCTTTCTAAAGTCCTGGTAGCGCCCAAGATTGGAGGAAAAGTAACTGATTTTACCCAGGAATCAAGGGAAACACATTTGGAAATAAAATAAGTACCTGAACACATATTGCTTGATATGACTCTGGAACAGATATTATTTTCCTCTCTGTGGTCCTTCCTCTCCAATATTTGGCTTAATTTTTTTGTTGCTGTTTATGAGAGATGACTAAGAAATAGAAAAATCCACATCCTGAACTAAATTGGATTTTTAAGAGAAAGCCAGTGGCAGAATTTTTCTCTAACCAGTTGGGTTTCAAGTCATCTTTTTCTTCTTTCATGAGACTGTTCTTTTCTGGGCACTGGTGCGCACTGGTTTTCAGAGTCAAGAGTACTGCAGGAGGACATGCCACACTTAGGGGCTCATTCTAGGTTTAACTCATTTGCTCTAAAGGATTTTACCCACAGCTGGCAATATCCACGTGCCCATGGATGTACTTTCACTTTTGTGGCCCAGAGTTTCGAGTACAGGTATTCATGGTCATATAGGGCCCATCAGGAACCCCCTCCCCTATATGTATCTTTCTAAAATCAAGTTATATGGGCATTTCTCAGACCTAGGATCTTTATCTTCATTACTTAGATCTCAAAGAACTTAACTGACTGTCTTTTCCCTTCTAAATATTAGCTCTACTTCTTCTTTTTTTTTTTTTTTTTTTGAAATGGAGTCTTGCTCTGTTGCCAGGCTGGAGTGCAGTGGCGGGATCTTGGCTCACCGCAATCTCCGCCTCCCGGGTTCAAGTGATTCTCCTGCCTCAGCCTTCTGAGTAGCTGGGATTACAGGCGTGGGCCACCACACCCAGCTAATTTTTATATTTTTAGTAGAGATGGGGTTTCACCACGTTGGCCAAGATGGTCTCGATCTCCTGACCTTGTGATCCACCCGCTTTGGCCTCCCAAAGTGCTGAGATTACTTTGGCCTCTGAAAGCGCGTGAGCCACTGCGCCCGACAATATTAGCTCTACTTCTTACTCCATCCCTTGAACAACTATCAGGGCACCAATGTGATGAGGTTCACCACCAATCAGAAAAAAAGAAGAGACACTATTACCAAAGATAAATCTTATGGAGAAGACGGAAACTTTCCAGCATCTTACAAAGTAACTGGAGCCAGTGCCCAGAGCTGATGTTTCCACTGATATTAGGGGTGCCTCAAATAAAAGTCTGAAAAGCAGCGCTTTCCACAACATAATTTATTTGATGGTACTTGGAATATTCAGTGATGTTGGGAATAACTGGCTGTAACTCAGAAATGGATGTCTTTCAAACTGATTTCTACCGGATTCTGAGAGCAAAAGGGAGAGTGATCGGTTTCACTTTTTTAATTCTATCAAAAGTACCAGTTCTTTCAGAGTCCCTCAAGTTTTCACGCCATACCAAACTTTCTCTGTTTTCTCTTTCACAGCTCTTGATCATATAGATCTATTCGGCTTTCCATCGTTTCCATAAAATTTGTCTTTGCTTATTTTCAATTACCCAGACCCTAAGAGTTGAAATACCATACAAGAATCTACACTATTTCCTATATGTCTCCAAGTGAATCTCTCTACTCTTCATCCTATGAATAAGGCAAAGACGGTATTTTCTTAGGAGACGGGAGAAGCTGAGTTGGTGAAAACAAAATGTCTGTTAAAACTTGACAGGTAGGACTAAAAGTAATCTGAAGAACTCTCACGTATTATTAAATTCTGTTTCATTTACATTTGCGTTAAATTTTTAGCCATGCAATCAGGAACTTGTTACGCACCTCTCTCAATCTCATTTCTCTCATGTGTAAAGCATAGATACTTAACTGAATGAGATAACCCTCTAGCTCTGGCCCTCTCAGATTCTACAACTTAAAAGCATTCATATATGTTAACAAAGCTAAGAACAATCTAAAAATACTCCAGCTAAACTCACCACCAACAGGGGCCCTGAGCTGTTACTTTTGGTTGTGAGGATAACATTAATTTTTAATATTCTTCTGGATATTTGCTTTATTCATGCTAGGTTTTAAGTTCTTTTGCAAAGATGATTAATCCAGAATATCCAATAAATGTAAAAACAAGGAACGTATTGAAAGTGCTAATAAGAAGAGGCCTGTGTTAATCATGTAAATAGGGTAGGGGATATTTAAAATTTTAAAGTGGCATAATTCTCTAGTCTTCAAGGTAATTTCTGAAGACAAAGAGTTATTCATGAAGCAGGTGCAAGGATCTGTCTACACCTTTGCAATCGGCAATAATCATCAAGAGCAAAAAAAAAAGTGATTGATAGGTCAGAACAGAATTAGCGTGTGTGACTCTAGCGTTAGCATCAATATGTTCATTCAAGAGAAGGCTATGGGTTTGGTAAAAATTAAAAGTGAAGGTATGGAGCTTTGTTGATGAAACCTGTCATAAGCCATGGATAGTTTGTGGTTTAAGACTCCTAGTGAAGAGGGAGTGAGAGTGAGCGCAGGTACAGTAACTACTAAAGTGTACCCCAAGGCTGCGCACAGTGGCTCACTCCTGTAATCCCAGCACTTTGGGAGGCCAAAATGGGAGGATCACTTGAGGTTAGGAGTCAGAAATCAGCCTGGCCAACATGGTGAAACCCCATCTCTACTAAAAATACAAAACTTAGCCAGGCATGGTGGTGCATGAGTATAATCCCAGCCACTCGGGTGGCTGAGGCAGGAGAATCACTTGAGCTTGGGAGGTGGAGGTTGCCGTAAGCCAAGATGGCACCACTACCCTTCAGCCTGGGAGACAGAGCCAGACTCTGTATCCAAAAACAAACAAACAAAAAAAACACAAAAATAAAGTGCTCCCCATACTTCTTAGGAGAATTAGCAAAGAGAGAGGTGATTTGCCTCAGTGGATTTCCAGCACAAAAAATAAATTGGTTATTTTTGGAAAAGATCTTGGAGGAAAGGTATAGCTGTAAGGATATGTGAATCCTTGGTTTTAAAGTTTTGATGGTCTCTGATAACAATTCTATGTGACGGAAATGAGTGTGTGGATGATACGATTAAATTCTTCTGTGTTTGTTAAGGTAAGACTCTAGTTCCTGGCCAGACACGGTGGCTCATGCCTGTAATCCCAGCACTTTGGGAGGCCAAGGCAGGTGAATCACCTGACGTCAGGAATTCAAGACCAGCTTGGCCAATATGGGAAAACTATGTCTCTAAAACATGCAAAATTTAGCTGGTTGTGGTAGCAGGTGGCTGTAATCCCAGCTACTCGGGAGGCTGAGGAAGGGAGAATTGCTTGAACCCAGGAAATGGAGGTTGCAGTGAGCTGAGAACGTGCCACTGCACTCCAGCCTGGGCGACGAGCAAGACTCTGTCTCAAAAAAAAAAAAAAAAAAGACTCTAGTTCCCATAGGCTTAATGTGAGGAAAGTTTACATCTGACTCATCTCGGAATTCAGTTAGGATAATACTTGTTGGGTGATATTTTATGTAGTTTTTCAGGGAACCAAGAACTCTGTCTTGTGGCTCACCCCTCCTGCAGGATCCTAGGAGTCCTCCCCATTCACCTAAAGACATACAGAGGAGCTGTGATGAAGACATACCTACTTCCTCACTAGTCTACTCAAAAGTGACTGACTCCCATTACTTCCTCTCTCTTCCCATTGGCAAGAATTAGCCATGCAACTTCCACCCAAGACGCAGGGGAGCAGGAGCGTTAAATATCCTCTAGCCGGGCATCACCTTCTTACAACAACCTGCACGATGAAGGAGTCTTTGGTGGTCAGCTATCCATCTCTGCTACTGTGCTAAGCTGTTCTTCCACTGCGCTGCATTGCTGTAAAGGAATACCTGAGACACAGTAATTTATAAAGACAAGAGGTTTACAGCCAGGTGTGGTGGCTCACACCTGTAATCCCAGCACTCTGGGAGGCAGAGGTGGGTGGATCACCTCAGGTCAGAAGTTCAAGACCAGCCTGGCCAACATGGCGAAACCTCGTCTCTACTAAAAATACAAAAATTAGCTGGGCATGGTGGTGCGTGCTTGTAATCCCAACTACTGGGGAGGCTGAGGCAGGAGAATTGCTTGAACCCAGGAGGCGGAGGTTGCAATAAGCTGAGATTATGCCATTGCTCTCCAGCCTGGGCAACAAGAGCAAGACTCCATCTCAAATAAATAAGTAAATAAATAAAAGAAAAGAGGTTTAATTGGCTCATTATTCTACAGGCTGCACAAAAAGCGTGGTGCCTGGCATTTGCTCAGCTTCTGCTGAGGTCTCAGGAAGCCTCAGGCTCATCATAAGGCCAAAGCAAGAGCAACAGAGAGTGGAGGAGAGGTGCCACACTTTACAACAGCCAGATCTCACGAGAACTCTCTCACTACTGTGAGGACAGCACAAGCCACGAGGGACCCACCTCCTGACCTAAACACCTCTCACCAGAGCTCAGCGCACTGGGGATTACAATTCAACATAAGATTTGGGCAGGGACAAATATCCAAACTATATCAGCTACACCTTCTTTTTTAGAAAATGTTTTATTATTATTATGGGTACATAATCATTATATACATTTATGGGGTACATATGATAATACAGGTAAAATCAGAGTAACTGGGGTATTCATCATCTCAAGCATGTATCATTTCCCTGTATTAGAAACAGTCCAATTCCACAGTTTTAATTATTTTAAAATATACAGTGAGTTATAATCCCAGCTACTGTGAAGCTGAGGCAGGAACATTGCTTGAGGCCAGGGGTTCAAAACCAGCCTAGGCAACATAGACTTTGTCTCTACATAAAATAAAAAAATTAGGCAGGAGTGGTGACATGTGCTTGTAGCCCTAGCTAGCCAAGAGGCTCAGGTGAGAGGATTGCTTGAGCCCAGGAGTTTGAGACCAGCCTGGGTGACGTAGCTAGACCCTGTCTCAAATATGTATGTAAACACGCACACACACACACATACGCACACACACAACTGCTGTTAATTTAAAAGTAAAGGATCCTAACTGTAGTCACCCAATTGTGCTACTGAATACTAGGTCTTATTTATTTATTCATTTTTTTTTCTAAATGTATTTTTGAGCTCATTAACCATCCTCACTTTATCCTCCCACTCCGCAACTTTCTGATTTCAGTTATGAACAGAAGGATTTATAACTAACTTCTCAGAACTTATTCTGTTTGCTTGTAGAGAAATAGAGAAACTTCTGTGGTAGATACTCAAAAATAGGAACCATGACTCAGAGCATTGCATGTCTATAAAGTGAGTGCATAAATGCAATTTTTAAAGGAATATACTACTGTTTTACCAAAAAAAAAAAAAAAGAGAGAGAGAGAGAGAGAGATTTTCTATCCTAGATCGTAAATGTATTAAAGTCAAACTTAGGTAATGCAAGTGTGCTTGTGTGTGTGTGTGTGTGTGTGTGTGTGTGTGTGTGTGTGTGTGTGTTGGCCTAGTATCTCTTCTTTTGAGAAACTACTCCATACTCCTGTAAATATCTTAAGTTATGTGGTTAAAGAAGGTGGAGAAGGCTGGGAGTGGTGGCTCACACTTATAATCCCAGCATTTTGGGAGGCCAAGGTTGGCGGATCACAAGGTCAGGAGTTTGAGACCAGCTTGGCCAACATAGTGAAACCCTGTCTCTACTTAAAATACAAAAATTAGCTGAGTGTGGTGGCGGGCACCTATAATCCCAGGTACTTGGGAGGCTAACGCAGGAGAATCGCTTGAACCCAGGAGGCAGAGGCTGCAGTGTGCTGAGATGGTGCCATTGCACTCCAGCCTGGGCAACAAGCTAGACTCCATCAAAAAAAAAAAAAAAAAAGAAGGTGGAGAAGGAGTGACATGGGTCACCTCCTTACCTCAACATTTGCATATGACCTGGTCCTGGCCAATCAAATGGCTTCATCCCACTGGCCACAGTGGGTTTTCAGGTATGGAAGTCTAAGCTGGCCAATCAGAACTCCTTATGGTGCCTTTTCCAAAGACCCTTACTCTAAGCTCATAACCTCTAAACCCCTCGTAAACTGGAGCTATCTGCAGGCATCTTACTGCTGCACGGAGATGGGCTAAGAATGAAGCCAGAGGGCTGATGGACATTATTTGAATGCCTGAACAGTCATGATCAAAGCCCACTGCATGAACCTTCTAGTTACATGAGCCTGTTTATTTCTCCACTTACACTTTGTATTTTTGCTTAAATTTGATTTGAATTATTTCTGAAAATAAAACCATCAAAATTAAAGGGCCCTAACTATGACACCTGGTTTAGATTTTTCACCTTTTCATCGTGGTTACTGTTCTGCTCTAAAACCTTTAATGCGGCCGGGTGAAGTTGTTCACACCGGTAATCTCAGCACATTGGGAGGCCAAGGCAGGCAGATCGCTTGAGCCCAAAAGGTCAAGATCAGCCTGAGCAACATGGCAAAACCCCATCTCTACAAAAAAAAGAAAAAAAAAAAAACTGGGCTAGGTGCAGTGGCTGATGCCTGTAATCCCAGCACTTTGGGAGACCGTGGCAGGCAGATCACTTGAGGCCAGGAGTTCAAGACAACCCTGGCCAACATGGTGAAACCGTGTCTCTACTAAAAATACAAAAATAGCCAAGCATGGTGGCACATGCCTACAGTCCCAGCTACCAAAGAGGCTGGAGCATGAGAAGCACTTGAACCCAGGATACTGAGGTGGAGGTTGCAGTGAGCTGAGACTGTGGCATTGCACTCCAGCCTGGGTGACAGAGTAAGCCTCTGACTCAGAAAAAAAAAAAAATGAGTGGAGCATGGTGGTGTTCACCAATAGTCCCAGCTACTCAGGCAGCTAAGGCAGGAGAATCACCTGAGCCCAGGGACAGGGAGGCTGCAGTGAGCTGTGAGTGTCCTACCGCACTCCAGCATGGGAGACAGTCACACTGTTGCTTAAAAGTAAACAAATAAATAAAACCTTTAATTAGCTTATTAATTGCCTACAAAGCCAATTTAAAGCTCCTCTGCCTCACTTTCAGAGCCTTCCACAGTAAGAGTTCACTTTTCTTAATCTAAGAACATAAACCTTAGAACATCCAAACATTTATTTCTTTTGTTGACATCTGGTTTTAGTCCATTTCTGTTTTAACCTTTTTCAACTTATAAAATTCCATGTTAGGACAGTTCCCATGGAAATTGTTACTGCTTTGAGGGTAAGGACCATGTCTTTCAGACCATGTGCCTGTAGCCCTAACCAATTGGGACAGGAGGCTGAGGTGAGAGGATTGCTTGAGCCCAGGAGTTGGAGACCAGCCTGTGCAATACAGCCAGACCCTGTATCCAAAAATATATATACACACAGAGAGAGTACATGATTGTTAATTTATTGTTAATTGTAATGGTATTTAACTTACCATCCACTTCTCTACCCCTTGTTGTAGTTCAATTCTTAGCATGGTTTAGAAACCATAAAACACTCTGCAAATACTTGTTGAATTACATTGCCACTGTGATACTTCTTTGAGCAGTAGACTTTAATTTTGAACAGGCTACATTTTTCTTTTATTTTCTGAGAGGGGAACACTATCTAAGTAGACAATCTGGGGAGTAAATTTACAGCTTGCAAAAGGTGCTGAATTGGCCAAAGCCTTCTTGGAGGGCAGCATTAAGGTCACTTTTTCCTTTATTTCATTTCCAACACAGTTAGAGCTCAGGTAGCAACTCAGAGAGGGTTTCTCCGTAATTGACGGAAGTGGTAATCTCTTTGAGATGTGAAAAAGAAATCAAGTGCTTCACAGATCAGCTATCCAGAAGCTGTCGAATATCTGTTCTTCCTTATTCCTGGCACATTATGGTTTATGGTATTTGTTGAAAAAAATAAATGATTTCCCCCTTCCCTTGGGACTTTTCCCTCCACCTCCAGGCCTCATCAATTCCAGCAATATTAGGAAGACATAAAATTGAGATGTAACAATTCCTTATATATTTACAGAATTTTTATAGTTTTTATTCACATTCCATCTTTTCATTTGCCCTCCACAACAACTTTGTAGCAAGGAGGAAAATATAATGTCCATTTTGCAGAGGAGGAAAACTGACACTCAGAGAAGCCAGGGTACCAAAAGATCATAGAGCTGGCAAAGGACAAACCCAAGGTGTTAGACCTCCTAACACAGCTGTATGCCTTTTCCCGTGGTACCCTACCCACATGCTCTGGGAAGTGACCAGAAAGCAGGATATACAGTGCAGGGGTCAAGACCATAGACTTGGATTCAAGCAGATGTTCGTGGAAGCCCTGGTTTGCTGTTTACTCTGCAGCCTTGGACAGATTACATAATCTATTAAAGTCTCAGATTCCTACTCTGAAAATGGCAATGATGCTACAACTTCTAATGAAATTGTGAAGACTCACAGACACTGAGACTGGGATGTTATGAGTGCTCGGAAAATACCAGCTATTAAAAATGAAGTCGTTGAGAGAATGGGGAACTAGCCAGGTACAAGGGGTGGTTACCATGGGTCTAAAAACTGGGCTTGAGATCTCCTTTTAGATGACATAAATCTTGTCTATGTGATATACTATGAAAGACCCACTGTGGGAAATACCTATTCTTTGAACATACCAAGGACAGAGAGTTGGAGTCCAGGCGTGGTGGCTCACACTTGTAATCCAAGCACTGTGGGAGGCCAAGGCGGGTGGATCACCTGTGATCAGGAGTTCAAGACCAGCCTGACCAACATATGAAAACCCATCTCTACTAAAATTAGCCGGGTGTGATGGTGTGCACCTGTAATCCCAGCTACTTGGGAGGCAGAGGGAGGAGAATTGCTTGAACCAGGAAGGCAGCGGTTTCAGTGAACTGAGATCGCACCATGATACTCCAGCCTAAGCAACAGAGAGAGACTCTATCTCAAAAAAAAAAAAAAAAAGGAGGAAGAGAGAATTGCATTCAGCCCTCAGAGTTTATCACTGAAATGAACTGAGTCATTGTCTTTGGATGAATATGTGAGACAACATGTCTGAGTAAATGCTGACTAAGCTCTCCCAAGGAGGGCAAGTGCAGCATTAGAATTCTGGAGTGGAGGGGCTGGATCTTGACCAATCACATGCCACTTGAAATTTCCTATTCTTGAAGAAATTTCTTGCTAAAGTACTTGTTGCACTTTTCCCATGTGACAGCATGCTTTCCTTTAACAATCAGGAGATACCTGGAGCTTTTCCTGCTACAGTTTGTGGTAGGATCAAGCCCTGCAAGACACAGATGCTGAACCTGCTGACCACAGCCCAGGCATTCCACAGCTGGCCTCCCAGGAGCCTTGCCAATCTGGAAGTGACTTTTGACTTTCAACATTCTTCAAAATCTAAAACCGAACAAACAAAGCTTCTTCTTTTCTATTGCCTCAAATTTGCCTTAGGTACTTTTCTGACACCACCCCCCCCCCCCCCCCCCACCCCCCCCCCCCGGTTTGGCGCGGAGGGGTGAATATAAATTTATAAATATATATTTA
>CAUYQU010028511.1:0-91155 GCA_963574635.1 Cheracebus regulus
TGAATCTGACGATTATGTGCCTTGGGGTTGCTCTTCTTGAGGAATATCTTTGTGGTGTTCTCTGTATTTCCTGGACTTGAATATTGGCCTGCCTTGCTAGGTTGGGGAAGTTTTCCTGGATAATATCCTGAAGAGTATTTATCCAAGCTGGAAAATACTCTTCAGGGTTCAGTCTCTTTAAAAAGACCCAATTGTAAGGAGCAAGTGAGATATAGATAATTAGCATATAGAAAGAGAAAAAATGCATAAACTTTACATTAATCCTGAGTGTACTTTAAACATCTACCCCTAGATAAATAAGCTTCCTTTAATCTAGAACGGTCACTCAATGTATGGCTTGTGAACCCAAACTCTAGGACTTCACCCCAGTCCTTCTGAAGCAGAAACTCTAGAGGTAGGACCAAGTCAGTCTATGATTTAACCCACTCTCCAGGTGATTCTGATGTACAGCAAAATTGAGAGTCACTAATCCAGAGCTCAAAATTAATAAAGTAATGTCAAATCTAACTGGAAGCTAACTGTAAACTAAATATATTGACCAAATCTATTTTTTAGTCTACCTATTTAATGAATTCACTATGTCATATTAGACAATGCATGAAATTCTGAGCTTCCATTTCTTCATTTGAAAAAAACAGCAGTAGAGGTTATACCATTTAAATAGTTGATTCTTGTAAAAACTTAGCATATCACCTAAGTTTTCACCATATTAAATGATTCTTGTAAAAATTTAGCATATCACCTGGTAATCAATAGGCAGCTTTAGTTTCCTAAGTGTCATAAAACAGATTAAGTCTTATATCCTATATAACTTAGTAAGTCTATTGGGTAAATTAAGTGTATCTCCCTGGCCAAAGCAAAGGTGTTTCCACATATGTTCTTCAACTCAATTCAAATGCTACTTCTTTTGAGAAACTTCATCTGACTCTCTTTTTAACCCATATATTTAGCTCAGACATCCCCTACAAGTTGTACCATATTATTTTGCTCACATTGGATACCAGTCTCCATGACAGCAAGTACTACATCTTCCTCGTTTCTGTTTCTCTGACCCTTAAACACATAATTGATATATTATGGTTACTCTATAAATATGCTAAGTATCTGAATTATTTTTATAATAATTTTTATAATAATTTGGAAACAACTTTCCAGAGAGACTGAAACACACTGAGCTTTTCCACATGCATGTTATCCTTGGTGCTACTTTCTTCACAAATGCTGCACCATGGCTTACCAGGCTGCTCATGGGTATCTATCCAACAATTCCCCTAATTATCCCCATTTTACAGGAAAAGAAACAAAGCCTTAAAAAGGTATTTTATCATCACTAGCCAAGAGTAAACTGGCTAAGTCACAGAACTTTCTAAATAGTTATTATTCAAAAAGCATTCCCATTCCTGAGTACATATCCAAAAGAAAATAAATCATTCAACCAAAAAGACATGTGCACTCACATGTTCCTTGCAACACTATTCACAATCAATAGCAAAGACATGGAATCAACCTCAGCATCCAACAACAGTGGACTAGATAAAGAAAATATGGTACATATATACCTTAGAATACTATGCAGCCATAACGAAGAATAAAATCATGTTCTTTGTAGCAATATGGATGAAGCTGGAGGTCATTATCCTAAGTAAACTAACAGAGGAACAGAAAACCAAATATTGCATGTTCTCACTTATAAGTGGGAACTAAACATTAAATACATGTGGACACAAAGATGGGGCCACTAGATGGTAGAGAGAGGCAGTGGGGAGGTGTGTGCTGAAAATCACCTATCAGGTACTATGGTCACTACCTGGGTGATAGGATCATTTGTACTCTGAACTTCAGCATCATGAAATATACCCAGGTAAACACACATATGTATCCTTTAATCTATAATAAAATCTGAAATTTAAAACAATGAAACAATTCACACATAAGACTCCCAAAGACTAAAAATGTAGAGGAAATAATTTCTAATCATTTGAATAGGATTCTGCCATTTCTTTCTATTCAGTTATTTGTTCATTTGTTTGTTCAGTAAATATTTCATATCAAATAAAAGCACAGGCTTGTATAAGGCACACTAAAACTACAATTGTTTTTGAGCTTTTGTAGTCACTGACTTTATCTGAAAAGCAAGTGAAAGTGTTATAAACATTCCTCCTGGAAAATGCACATGACTACATCCATAAAAACCATTTTATAGCTGAACATGGTGGCTCACACTTGTAAGCCCAGTACTTTGGGAGACCAAGGTAGGAAGATTTCTTGAGACCAGAAGTTTGAGACTAGCCTGGGCAACATAGTGAGATCCCATCTTTACAAAATTTAAAAAAAAATCAGTGAGGCATGCTGGTAATCCTAGCTACTGAAGAGGTAGAGGCAGGAGGATCACTTGTGCCCAGGAGTATGAGGTTGCAATGAGCTATGATCTACGGCACTCCAACCTGGACAACAAAGCAAGATCTCGTCTCTAATGAAAAAAAAAAAAAGTTAAACCAATATTACACATACAGGCATTATTTTGTCATCAGGGTAAGCTGTTTGCAGTGAAGAGCGACATCTTATTCATCTCTCTATCCCATAGCACGTTACGCAGAGTAGGTGGCCAAAAACACTAAAGTTATCAATCATGTCTTCAAACATTTAAATGAATATTAAACAATTTTTTGTTTATTTTATCCTCAATTTTGAGGTGTTTACTTAATAAACCCATATAACCAAATATACATATGGTCCTTCTTAAAATGTCTCCCAGGGACTACTAACCCAGTGTTTGTCAAGATCAAGACATGGAATTGGTAACACAACCTCCCAACATGGTTTAGATGCAAATTAATTCCTTTCTATCAATGAAAAACCATTGTAACCTTGTCAATTGGCAGGTGCCCCACCATTATTAGAGCTCATTCAAAGGATCCTTTGGGCAAATATTAAAGGGACTTTAGTCCTGATAACTAAACATCATCCTGGTATTATGCATGTCTGGTACAGGAAATGCACAGAATTCTCTTGAGTCATCTACTCCAAATGTGGTCACTGTTAACAGATTCAGAGAATACTACCCTGAATTAAAAGCAATTGCCAAGAGACCACTTACAACGTCACAGTGCAGTGATAGCCCAGTGGCAGGCAGGTTAACCACTCATTGCTTCAGATCTCTAACATCTATACCTATATTATGTTAGGTCATCAACTGAATTTATGATGTTTTGAGGGTATATCTCTTACATTTCTTGTAGCAGTGTATGTTATACATGAATACATACTGGAACAAATGCAGTGGTAATGACTGGCTCTTACACTAAGAATTACACTCTAAGATAAAATACTCTTAGGAATTTTTCATAAATCTTGCAGAATCATAATTCCAGATTTCTTGCAGTCTTTAGTGATAGATTCAGCTTCCTTGGATTACAATGTACTGTCTCTCAAATAGCCCCAAGCCTCCTACTGCCAGCCCACTCCCTCCCTAAAAGTATATCAGGTGGAGCAGAGAAGGAACGCCACCTGCATCTCTCTTTTTTTCTAAGAGAGCATTCAAGTGAATTAGAAAAAGGGCTTTCTACTTCCCTGGGTGGATGAGTTGAGCTCCTTGAGGATCACGACCTTCTTCATCTGGCTACTTCCGGTCCTGTGACACTCCCTGCTGATATGCAGGCATGGGTTAACCCATCATCTGTCTCTCCACAGGTTCTTATTCCCTCACAAGTCTAATGGGCTGTGGGTGGGCCTGGGACCAGTATTCTCGGCAGCCCTCTAGTGTCACATGCCAACAATCTCCTTGGCAAATTCTCAACCACTCTCCCCCATCTACTTCTATGGGTGCAGTTCCAGAATCAATGGGGGGCTCAGGAAAGTTGAGCCCTATGGGTATGCCCCAGCGTCTAAGCAGCCTGAAGATGGCTGCCTTAGGTCCTTTAAGGTAAAAAAGGTAGAAGCTCCATCCTTCAACTCTTTCTCAGTGTATCTACTCTAGGATGTTTAACCACTTTATTCTCCTTGACCTCCCAATTTCTGACAGGCCACAAAATGATTGGTCTTGTTCTTTAGTGTCCCCTGAATCTGTTCATACTTGCCTGGTTCCCCCCACCCCTTCACACTATTAGTGCCAATATTTTATTTAGCCACAAAATAATTCT
Source organism: Cheracebus regulus (assembly GCA_963574635.1). Lineage (NCBI taxonomy): Eukaryota > Metazoa > Chordata > Mammalia > Primates > Pitheciidae > Cheracebus > Cheracebus regulus. The sequence continues at coordinate 4,140 of CAUYQU010028511.1, forward strand.
GATAAAAAGGCAAATGAATATTAAACATTAACTGCATATTTACAGAGATGAGGGTAGGTAATCAACAGGTAACATTTGCTAAATGTTTACTATATGCTGAGAAATGCAAAGAAAATGCTTAAAGCACTTCAAATGTGAGTATCTCCTAATACTCACCACTAACCTAATGGGGTCTGTGACTCTTCCCATTTGGGAGATGGAAAAACGAAAGCACAAGGAGGCTAAATAACTTGCCCAAGCCCGCTTAGTCAGTAAGTAGAATAGGCAAGCTTCCAGTATAAACATCCTAGATGTTAGGACGTCTGCTATGAATTGGGTAGAGCATATACCACCTCTAGCATGAATGACTCATAGTCTAGTTTAGAGGATAATCTAAATGAAAGATAGGAACTTATATAGATAGGAACTTCAAAGGCAAAACATCGTGAGATATTATCAAAAACTAAAATTTCTAGTTCTTAGTAGGATTATTTGGGATTTCGTTTGTTTAAAATCAAATGTTATGGGCTGTATTGCTGTATTGCTGACAACTTTCCAGAGAGACTGAAACACACTGAGCTTTTCCACATGCATGTTATCCTTGGTGCTACTTTCTTCACAAATGCTGCACCATGGCTTACCAGGCTGCTCATGGGTGTCTATCCAACAATTCCCCTAATTATCCCCATTTTACAGGAAAAGAAACAAAGCCTTAAAAAGGAATTTGTCCAAGATCACCAAGCTGGTAAATGAACCCAAACTCAAATCACATTTTTTTTTAACTGTAGAGCCCTCACACATATCATGCAATATTGCCGAGGCATTTAGGAAGGGCCCACCCAAAGAACTCTTTGTCCAGGAAAAGGTAGAACAGACACCTCTATATTGAAGAATTTGTATAAGGCCAGATAATCCTCGTACCATTCCATATTTCTGTTCAGTCAGGTTTCTCTACATTCTATGGTAACTCATATTTCAAGGTTATAGTCAATTAAAAACATGACAAAGTCATATTTCTTTTGAGGAGTAGATTTTTTTTTTCCCAAGACATGGGGTCTTGCTACCCTTCCCGGGCTGGTTTCCAACTCCCAGACTCAAGCATTCCTCCTGCCTTGTCCTCCCAATGTGCTAGAATTACAGGTATGAACCACTATGCCTGACCTACAAAGCCTTATTTCTTCATGGTGCCACTCAAGAAGTAAGTCAAAACTCTCAGAAAGCCTGAGATATGGTCAAAATGAATGTGGTTCTTGAATTTCTGGAATCTCCCCTATAAGTAAGAGAGAGACAAGTCTAAAGAACTTCAACACCTTCCATGGCCAGGGACTCTACAAAATACAAACCTGTATTTGTTGAGGTGCTAAGCCTCAACAAATACAGGTTGAGGCTTAGCACCAGCTGGGAATAGAGAAGAGTCACTTCAGTTCTCATTGAACCACTATAGACAGCATCAGCAAGGCAACTTTTAAAGACTAGTGCTTTTAGAGGCTAGGAACATGATAAAGTCTAGGACTAATAAGAGCACTTCTGTGTTAAAACAAATAGTAGTAAGCCTAACTCACACTTCAGCTACCCTAATTCTTCACCATTTTCATCTGGTAATGAAGAGCTATATGTGTAATTACTGCATATACTGCTTATTACATAATAATGAATGTGCCATACAACATTCATTATTAATGTTTTTCTTTCAGGGCAATCCAAGAAATTTTGGAGTCAAAAAATTTTTTTGCACGCCTACTCTTAGCCTGAAGGTAACTTCTTAGAATGATCTGCCAAAATTTTCAACAGCTCTTAATAAATATGAAACTTGTGTTTCCAGAGTCCTTTCATATCTTGGACCACATTTAAAAGTATGAACAAACAAGAAATTTTACAATTCTACATATTGTAAAAATTAGAATTTTTGCTTTTACTCAAACACTTTTAAATGTACACACACATACACTCTACGAGGTGATTCAATATATTCATTGGAGGTGGGTGGGAAGATAGACATACCACTCAATAGTAGAAACTGAAAACAAAAATTTTTCTAAGCAAATGTTTGTTATGAAGTTGCCAGGAACACCAAAATTGAATAAGACTTGTACCATATAATCAATGTAAAAATTTCTTTGGAAATAAAATTTAGGGTTTGCCTTGCTATTTTCTGCACCTATGTTCTTTCTTTTTACAAATATAAATAAATATATTTACAAATATAAATAAAAATCAAAGTACACACTGCAGTAACTGGAGGTTGCGAACACATTGTTTTTTGAAAAGTCAAGATTTTCCCTGCTCCTTTAACTCACTAATGAAAAACCCAGATTTAAAGCCATAAGGTTGACTCTCTTATTAGAGAAATAAGTTGCCCCAGGATGACTTAGTCAAGGAAAGCAAAACTACTGCAAAAGGTGATAATTATGGCTTGTGGTGATAGCACTCCCATCAGCAGCAAAAGCAAAGGAGGTCAAAACAAAGGAAGAGATGGCACTTCTGCAGATGTTGATGAATCCACCCATTTGGTGGGCTGGATCGCTGTGCAGTGAGCCCTCTCTCACAGGTGACAGTGCCTTGCTCTCACTTCCTGCCCTCAGCAGAAAGTCCCATCTTCTATTTGCAAAATTCCCAATAATTCTATTATCCAATTAGAGAAGGAAATTCACATTACCATCAAAAGGAAATTAGTCTGACAGTTACTGTTTTCCAGTTAAATAAGATCCAGGACTGTCAGCTACAAAGTAAAGAGAACTTGCTAAAAACGCAGTCAGTTGAAGCAGAGGCCTGAGGCAAAGTCTCTCTACACAGCCCTGCTCCAGTAATCCTACGGAGAGGATTGAACTGCATATTCTAACACAGGAACACGGGCATCTCGCACTTCTTTCTACAACCCTTCTCTCTTGTGTACCCATAATGTACAAAATATATACCAGACATATTTATCAATGGATAGCCTTTATTTTCCATCATTATAAACACTAAGCTAACACCCTGCTAGGAACATCACAATTCCCAAAACATTACAGAGTTAAATTTTATTACCATAATTTTAAATATTTTTTTTTGTAAAAAAAGCCAGAGTGTTAAATATCATATTACTAGCATTTAAACCCAACTTTGGCTGGTTATAGGGTCTTAGCTTTTAGCTTCTATGCATGATTGTTAAGAATAAAAGCTCTAACTGGCTAGGTTCAAATCCTGGCTCTACCATTAAGACCCACATAACAACCTTTCTGGTCTCAATTCTCTTAGGGTTGTGAGTTTTTAACAAATCAATATATATAAAACATTTGATTAGCACACACCAAGAACTATGCAAGTGTTTGCTATTATCATTATCCGTGTTATTATTATTATGCTTTATAAATGAATTTGATATCCCATGTAGAACAGCCCATCTTTTGGGTTTCAAGATAGGTGAAAAGGGCTGTGTCTGGCTATTTCACTACTTTCGTGCAGCAAGGGTGGGTTTTTTACCCTTCAAAAATGAGGACTCATAGTGGTTTAATCACTATTCATGAATCACCAAGAGTTGCGTCATAATAAGGGTATCCAACATATGCCTGTAGGCCATGGGCACTCACATGATGCTGGTAGACCAGCTAGTCACACAGCACATAGGCCCAAGATCCAGAAGAATCCTACTGGAGTTATGCTGCCTCAATTTCCCCATACCACCTCTCCCTCAAGGCTGCCAGCTTCTTCCCGTTGCATCTCAACAGTGCTAAAACCACAGTGCTAAATACTGAAAGGAAAAAGATTATTTAAGACTCAAGAAATCACAGTGCAGAGTCAACCTTAATATTGTTCATCACTTCTAGCAGGAGGGGTCGGCAAGTCAGATTATTCCAGAAGCTGGCCTACAGATATTCTTCCATTACAGTAAGTGTGAAACTATTGTTCAACTGCTGCTATGTCTCTTAGTTATTTACTAGCCATTTGATACATATTATAAGCATAACCATAATGTTCTATCACAAAATAGTAGTAAGCTTCAAAGAAGGTAGACTCAACACTAACTCTCAAAGAGCCTTGAGACAGAGAAGCCAGCCTCAGCAGGCACATTTATGAAGCACTCTTCAGAGTTAATATACTATGAGATGTGCTGTAATAAATCGCGCTCGGCCAAAATTTACCTTCCAGTATGTTACAGATATAAATCTTTCATTGAGAGGATAGTTTATAGAAAAATATTTTCTATTGTATTCAAAGGATCCTTTTGTCTCTTCCCCCCTTGAAAGTTTTCTTCATACATCATCTTTCCTCATGCATACTAGTTAACAGAAAAAAAATGTGACTTTAAATCCTTTGCAATCCTATTATGAATAGACTATTTTGTAATTGATGGTCCTTACTTATGAAACCTGAATCTTCAGGCTTTCAAAGTATACTGATTTTCATGCCTCCATGGCATTAATTCAAAAAAGTAGAAATGAGTAGAGAAATAGAAGTCTATGGTTCTTACCTGAGAAATACTTTTCAAACTATTAATACAACATTTTATTAAAATATGAGTTTCAAATATGAATTCATAACCAGGAAATCAGCCAGTTTGTATGCAAAACTTGCAATGGGAAAGAGAATATTTAGAAACAATTCAAAACATTTTGTAGACACATGGTCTATACATTGTGGACACTAAAAGCTTAATATAGGAAAGCAACCTAAAATGAATCCAACAGACAGAATTTCTCTTTTACATTACTGCCTTTACAGATATCATTAGCCTTTCTATGTAGGATCAAGTTGCCCTAGGAGTATCAAGTTTCTTCTACAGGTCAGGAGCAGTGGGTCATGCCTGTAGTTCCAGTACTTTGAGAGGCCAAGGCAGGCAAATCACTTGAGCTCAGGAGTTCAAGACCAACCTGAGCAACACAGCAAGACCTTGCCTCTACAAAAATTAAAATTAGCCAGGCATGGTGGCATGCACCTTTGGTCTCAGCTAATCAGGAGGCTGAGGTGGGAAGATGGCTTGAGCCTGGGAGGTCAGTACTGCAGGGAGCCATGATTGTGCCGCTGCACACCATCCTGGGTGACGGAGCAAGACCCTGTCTCAAAAAGAAAAAAAAGTTCATCTACACTTTCAGCTGGGAGGTCAGGGAATCATGAAGCCTCCTTTCCCACAAGGGTCCCCTTTTCAGTTAAGGATTAGGTGAGCCAGCTCAATTAAACAACCATCCATGGACGCCTGACACTGTCAGGGGACTCCTAAGAGATAAGTGAATCAGCCCTTCCATCAAGGGGTGTGTAGTCTATTTAGAGAGGACAAACATATCCAAGCTACAAATGAACAATAAAGCCAGGTATATTTCAATGTCAAAAATTGCCTCACAGAAAAGAAGTGCCTAAGGGGCTAAAATAGTGTTTTCCAGCCTTAGCTATGGCTAGCAGGGAAGATTTTACAGAGACCTAGGAGCTTGAGCTGATATGGAAAAAGGAAACTGTAGGATAGATAGAATCAGAAGAACCCTACAGCAAATCAGGGTAAAATTATGAAGCCAATATTATCCTTGAACATTCATTCCCTAAATCACTCTGTATAGTATAATATATGAATAGGTAGCATATATCACAAATATAGTACAATGTTTTATAGTGCTACTTTATATGCATAAAGTTTAAATTGCTTAAAGGCACATATGATACAACTTCACTATAAAGGATTTCAGCTGGCCTATTTGAAACATCATCTGGTTTCCCAAATGTCCAGTAGAAGAGTATTAAATGGGATTGCAGACCCTGCTTTAACGATAATTTTTCTTCATGTCCCAAGGTCTCCAATCTATACTTTAGTTTCATGTCTTATCCAATTCTAACCCTAGCTTAGGAATCTTAACACTGGACCCTGCCACTCAAAATTAGGATTCTCAAGTTTCTTCACAGTTATTCTTCATAAAAATTTAGATTCATTTTGATGTTAGTGACTTAGAGCTACACTATAGCCATGCTAGATGGCACTCATTCTAGAATTCTATGAACACATCTCAAGACAACTTGATTTAGAATTTATAGCTCTCCATTGGAATTCTCCATTTAATATTTAGAACCACAGATTCTCAAGGTTTACAGCAACATTAAAACTCATTTGGTTAAACCATAATTCTGATGCTCAAATCCCCACCAAAACATTCCTGTCAAAAGGCCTCACAATCTCCAGTTGAGCAATTCCATTGACTAACTGGAAATTACCAAATTCCCAAAGGCATCCCATTTCAACCACTCAACAGTTCCTTACAAATCCCTCCCTTATACTGGAACTCAATCTCTCTCTCTCATACTTGATCCCACTTGAACCTTTAAGGCCAGTAGTCGAACTCCTTTGCTAGTCCCAAGCCAATCATTAATGTCACTCCCTTTTATTCCCAAAGGTTCCCCTACTTGGAAAATAAATAATGTAGTAATTCTAACATAACAAATTCTGGCCACTTGGTAGACAGGCTGAATCCCCATCTAAAATCGTGAAGGTCCTTTCAATATTCTTCACCTGGCATCATTACATTCTGACACCATCCTGCCTTTTCTTTTTTGAATACACGGTAGTTGTTACCTGTGAGAATGTGGGGAAAAGATGTATGATTCTACATCCCCTATTCTCTATACATATGTTGCTTTACATTTGACAGTCACATCACATCTTATATTCAGGTTATATTTGCTTTCTTGTAAAAGTTTCTATTTTTGCAGTGACACTCTGTGTCTCATCTACTTTTCAAATAGAGCTCCTACACAAAGTTAATTAGATTTTATTGAGAACGAAAACAATATGAGATTTCACTCAATGGTATTTAACCATTTGATAGCTGTTAAAACATTATCTCACTAACTTCAAAGAGCTTTCATAAAGAAATCTAGAAATATTAAGAAAAACGCTGTAGACTGAGAAACAATGCAATTGGTAATGAAGTTTGAGGAAATAGCACTAAAACAGATAAAGAAAAAAATCCAGCCAAAATCTACCATCGGTATGTCACCTGCCATTTTATCTCTAGAGATAATCCTTGGGGAAAAAATAAATTGTGCTATGCAACTTTGAGAAGTTTGGAGATGTTCTTGGAAAACTGTGCCCTCGGTATTTCCACCCCTGTTGCATGCATGGCTTGAAAAAAGAACTTGTGTACTTTCCCTTAGTCTTTCAAAAAATGCACAATGAGTAGATTCCCTAATGGCTTTCATATTTCAGTCTAATAGATAATATGGCATTGCCCTTCCAACCTCCTTTGCTGGAGAATCAACATTTTCACAGACATTTTCATTTCAGTAGACCCTATATGTGGTATTCACAGGACACCGGCATTAACATTTAATAGAGTCTGTGGGCATAAAGCACTTTTATGGACACCTGCTACAGAGCTTTATTTTCCTTAAAAGTTTTACTGAATCTGTTACATTTTTTTGCAGTGTTTTATGTGACTTGCTATAAATGATTATTGTATTGCATTAAGCACAACAAAATCGTTGGTGTCAGGCAATCAAGAAAGTATATGACCAGATGTTTGTTACCTATTTAGATGGGAGAAACAAATGTAACAATACCCAAAACAACCTGGTTTTGCTAGTGAGAATAATGAAAAATAAATAACCACATAAAGTCTAAAATGAGAAATTTGATATGATACATAGATACAAATGAAGTATTAAAATACCAGCAACTTACACAACAATTATTGACTTTTTCCCTCTGATTACTATTTCAGTAATCAGAGTATATTAGGTACTTGTTTGCTTGCAATGTGTTTTATCAGTGCTCTGTATCTGACACCCAATTTGGAAATCAATGCTTATTTCATCATTTTTCTCTGAGGGGTTCTATTATTTACAATTGATTTAACAGGAATGAAAGGCTTACCATTAACAAGACCCAGCTGCGGACACTTCACAGATGAATTATTGAACTTCAAAAAGGAAATTAACTTAACCATAGCCAAGACTGATGGTTTGATGATTTTTTGCACTAAGTCTAATGTATTTATAATTAGAATGTCAAAATAGTAGTGTTCCTGCTTTGCCCCCTTTCTTGGTTTCCTCAGTTTGTGGTATTTAAAAGTCTGTTTGCTTCATAGACCACCCCTCTTTTAAGTTTAAAAATATTCCTTTAGTGGCTTACACACACACACACACGCACACACACACACACACACAAACTGTTGAAATTCTGGCTTTAAACATGCCCAAGTAAACGTGAATCTTTTACCCGTGAATATCAAAGGACTACATGCACCTAAGAGGATTTAATTAGAGATCAATGACTCTAAAATGCAACTTGCTTTTGGGAACATATCAATTAAATTGACTTCAGTTGGTACTTTAAAATTCAGCTTTAATTGACTAGCTTAAATAAAGGGGATTTTTAAAGAAATAGGTTTTTTGTTGTTTCAAGTCTGGAGTTGGGACCCAGGGTTGGTTAACTTAGGTGTGGCTTTACGTGTTATGATGACAGGGGTTCTTACCATCTCTCTACTCAAAATGTTCAGCTTCAACTCCCCCTTAATGCTGCACCCAGTTTCAGGCATCACATCTCACTTCATCATCATCCTTCAGAAGAGAGTAAGTAAGGAAATTCTTTCCATATACACCACCATCACCACCACCACCACCACCACCAGTGAAAACTCTTCCAATTAGGTGTAATTGGTCAGAGTTCTGTCATTTATGCCTTCATCAACCAATCATGGGTCAAGAGAATGGAATTTCCTGTGTTGAATAAGCACATGTCTGGGGTGAGAAGGATGGAGTTTTCAGTCAAAATCGGCATTCTGACAGCAGAGACATAGAGAATGCTGACTGGGTAACAAGCCTTCTATACAGGTTTGAAGATGTTGTGGCAGTGAAACTACGAAAAATGTAAGCAACCCTGTCCTTACATTTTACATCACAAAAGATTAAGTTTGTGCTGAGAAAATATTGAAGTCGAAATGGATGTGATTATGTTCCTATAGATTACAAAGAACTAAATACAGTCATCCTTTGTATCCATGGGGGATTGGTCACAGGAGCTTCTGCAGATGATCAAGTTCCATTCCTGATATAAAATGGAAAACGCATTTGCATGTCACCTACGCACACCCTTCCATATAGCTCAGATAATCTCTATATTACTTACAATACCTAGTACAATGTAAATGCTAGAGTTGTTTTATGGTATTGTTTAGTGAATAACAATAAGGAATATCTAGAGGACAGACACAATTTTAAAAAACCATTTTTAAATAACAATTGGCCAAATCAACACACGCAGTGCACATGGGTACAGAGGGCCGACTGTAATCAGTTATGTTTAATGTAACTCAACTCTCTTAGCTCCTTGTTCTGCTCTCTCTCTTTATATCTTCTTTAAAAATTATATTGGTGTTGAGTTTAATGCAGAATGTTATTTATTAAATCTCCTAACTCTTACCTGTCATTCTACCTATCAGCCCCCTATAGACACTATTCTCTTATCCTCTAAATATAAGTCACTATTTGACTCTTTCATTTGTTCAATATTCAATTTATTGTTATTACAATATTTATATAATCTACAGCTGAGCCATGTGACACACAATTACATAACATTCTTTCATAAAACTGTTTTCCCCAGAGCTAAAAATTGAGCCAATATTTTTGGTCTAGTTTAGTGAATTTAAATTCACTAATTCATTCAAAAATTCTGCTGAAGTGCAACTCTCCTCAGTTCAAACAATTCAAAAAATGATCAGTTTGATTATCTGCAGCAGTCATCACTCCTGGGACACTATTTTCCTCCACTTTGCACAGGGAGTCTTGGGCTACCACAGTCATCATTGTGCTCTTATTCTGACATTCTTGGGTTGGTTCCCTTATTTTCCTTCAGAATTTTAAAGGTATTGCACCATTGTCTTCTGGATTCCAGTAGCTTTTAAAAAGATCAATGCCACTATAATTCTCAAACATTTACATGTAATCTATTTTTCATTATGAAAATATTCAAGGTTTTATCTTGGTCCCCAGAGTTTTGAAGTGTAATAATATGCATATAAATCAATTTATTAAGGACTCAATGAGTCCACTCAATCTGGAAACTCTTGTCCTTCATTTTTAAAAAGCTCTTCTGAATTATTTGAGAAATTTCTCTATCCTTTCTCAAGTCCTATTTACCAGATCTTGGACTCTCTGGGCTAACTGCTTAGTTGAGCAGTTATCAAACATTTTGAACTCAGACTTTATTTTCTTAAAAATGAAGATTCTATATTAGTTTGTTCTCACACTACTATGAAGATACCACCTGAAACTGGGTAATTTATAAACAAGAGAGGTTTAATAGACTCACAGTTCTGCATGGCTGGGGAGGCCTCAGGAAACGTATAATCATGGCAGAAGGCAAAGTGGAAGCAAGGAACATCTTATATGGCAGCAGGAGAGAGAGAGAACAAAGGAGGAACTGCCAAACATTTTTCAAACCATCATCTCCCGTGAGAACTCACTATCACAAGAACAGCATGGGAAAAACCAACCCCATGATCCAATCACCTCCCACCAGGTCCCTCCCTTGACACATGGTGATTCCATTCTAGATGAGATTTGGGTAGGGACCCAGAGCCAAACCATATGAGATCCAGTAACCTAACATTTTTATAAAAAGTAACTATATGTCCTAAAATATAATGAGAAGAATAGCATTTTACATTTTTTGCAAATTTCTTTAGTGTCTCCTATAATGGAACACACTTGGATTCTCATACCTGCTTGTGCATTCAAATCATTGAAATACATTATCATTGAAGTCTATGAAGAAAATTCTTACTTGTACCCATATATAGATGACACCTCATAAAGTCCCTTTAGGATTTTAGGGGACTCTCATTGGTCTTCACAACGCATGTTGAGAACCATAGGTTTACTTTTCTAATATTTTTCTCCTGTTTTCTACCTTTTTACATATCATTAAGTAGAACAAACAAGTATCTTCAATTATTCTACCATAGCTACTTGAATATTTCTATCTTTGGCAAATTACATGGTTATATCTTTTAATTATTATTTTATGGGAATTTATCTTCTTTTATCTCTCCAAGAATATGAACTACAGGTTTGGGTTGCCCCCTCCCCCAGAGACTTTCTCTGCTCCCTCACTGCTTTATCCTCTTTTCCAAAGATCCCTTTTCCCTTTTTCTTCCATCTCTGTCTCTTATGTAATAGGTATTCCTGAAATGTCTGATAGCCATAGACATCTGCTCACTTGTTACAGAAAAAAAACAAAACAAAACAATAAGACAAAGACAAAACAATGGAGTTACCATTTGGAGTGAGTATGAGAGACCAGAATCCATTACCAACTCCCATTGAGACAACTAAAAATTCTAAAATCCTTTTAAAAATTAAGCATTAATGAACTGGCAAGAAAGCAAAAAATAGAGGAAAAAACTGTACCAAAAACCTGGAACGTCAAGCTAAGGGGAGCTCCTTATACTGCTTATATCTTTGAGCATTTACTGAATTAGGTGCTCCTGAAGTTCAGTTTTCATGACTTTGTAAGTTACAGAGGCATAACACAAAGCTCAACAATTTTGCAAGATGGGATTCACATGCAGGACAAAACTCTCTGAATAAATACCGATTCTCAAAATCTGCACCTTTAGTGTAACTGCAAACTAAATACAGAACCCATCTGAGATTTGCAAGAAAATCTACCCATCTTGAATGTCGGTGAAAAGTGAAAGACAAAAATCTCTCCACTGGGAATTGGTAAATCCTAGCAGCACCTCACACAGGTTTACAGTATAAGTTAACTTCTGCCAAGGTGATCCTAAATCCTTCAAGTCAAGAATGTAGTCATTCAGTTTTTTTGTTTTAAGAGATTGGGTTCTGGCTATGTATTATTCCAGGCTGGTCTCAAACTCCTGGCCTCAAGTGAAACTCCTACCTTGGCCTCCCAGAGTGCTGGAATTACAGATATGAGCCACCACACCCAGCTTTAATGTCATCCTTGATTGTTAATCCTTCCAAATGAAAAGAAAAAAAGAAAAAAAAGCAGCAGATTCTTTCTGGTGGAACTCAATTTTAACTCACGCCTTAAAGATTAGCACAGATGAAATTCCAAGACGACTAAATCTACAGTGGGGAAAAAAATATATAAAACATAAAAGAAAAGTAGGTGTAAAAGCCAGTCAATATATCAGACTGACAATACCTTTAGATATTGATATTATTAGATATATAATGTATTTTTAATAAAAATTAAAAATTATACAAATGTATAAATCTGAAAAATAATAAATTAAACAAAATATCTTCAACCAAGTTTTTATATATAGGCAGGAGACAGTAAGGTTTTCTCCGGGCAGTCTCACTAGTCCAAGAACAACCACAAAGATTCTGACACCAGGGGCTCTTCTACAAATGGTACCTGCAGATCACCCCACAGGAGTGGTTCTTAATTGGTTGATTTTTAGACTCCACACGTGACTCCAGGGAACATTTGGCATATCTGGGCATACTTTTGATCATCACAATTGGGGGGTGCTAATGGCATCTAGTGGGTAGAGGCTAGGGATGCTGCTACAAATTTTACAATGCACACAACAGCCCCTGATAACACAGAATTATCTGTCCCCAGATGTCAAGGCTGCTGTTAAGAGTCCTGTTTTAGAGTAAGTCTCACCATTGCCCTATCTGCCTTTTCAGAGCCTTCAATCAGCTCTTTTGCTTCCCACTCCAAATCCTAAGCAGTCAACTAAAGCTTTTACTAGTATCTGAGGAAAGCATTTAAAACAAAAGAGAAATGAAAACAAGCAGCTTGGAAATGTGCCAGGTAGAAAGATGAAAACTTCAAAAACAAAATCCCTATAGGCGAGACACACCTAAAGTAAAAGAAAGTTTAAAAAAATAATGGAAGAGACATACCAGGAAACTACAAGCCAAAAAAAAAAAAAATGGAAATGGTTTGGTTATATTAATATAGGCAAAAGAGACTTTGGGGCAAAAGTGGGACTATGAGAGCTATGATAAAAGACTATTTATTAAAACAAAACAATTCTAAACATGTATATGGCTAATGACACAGCCTGAAAATATTCGTTTTGTGTCTTTCTTTACTGCTCTCATTTTGGAACCATGCACATATAGTACTTATTATCCCTTTATGTCAATAGGGGATCAAGTTGGGGAAACGATGGTCTGTTTTGTTTCTTTTCATCTAAATGTATGTCTGTGCTGTGAAAAACACCTAGTAAGTGATATATTTTGAAAAGAAATAGGAAAATCTTCTTTAAAAGCCAAGTAGAGTGCCCACATGCATGTGGGAATGTGTTGGAGGCGTGTGGACAGGTAGATTTTCCTGCATGGTGACCCATGGGTCATTTCATTAACAAGCCCTCACTTGCCACTACCTGTAGATCTTTTTCCCTCTGCAGAAAGGAGGCCTTTGATCTCCCTTCTCAGAGGTATGCCAGCCTGCCACGCATTATCAAAGATCACTGGAAGATCAGATTTGGAGGTCTCCCTCTTCAGCATGCAGGTTTTTATTAAAACCTCCTATCCTTAGGCTGGTATTTCAAACCTCAGCTGTACCTGGTATCCGGGCTGTGGTCTTGTTAGACTATCATCTTTAAAAGCGAACCATCAGGATTTTGTGTAGGAGGATGAAGTCACCATAACTATTTCTTTCACAGACCTTCAACAAATTCTCCCATTTGCAGCCATATCTGCACTCTAGTTTTAAAGGTTCTGGGGCTTTCTATTCTTAAGTCTTTCTAGAGTTTCAAGAAGATCAACGTGAGTTTACCAAAGAAAAGTACGGTTGTTTTAAAAATTACTATCATATAAATTATGACCAATCTCAGACATGCAAATAAATAAAAATTTAAGAGTTTAATGTATTTATCCTCCTTTTTGAGAACTGTGTTTAAATAGTTAAAAATGAGATAGTATCTGTGGATCACTGTGCAGCTAAGAAATGTTCCCAGCTAAATTGAAACAACAGTTTTCAAAAGATATATAGATATATAGATATATTACTTTTACATTGTGCATCTAATCATTAAACTATTCTTCCAACTTGGGGCACTGCTAATAGAAATTACAGAAAATATACATGATAAAATAAATACATTTACATATATTAACATTTCAATTTGTACTATTAGCTCTGAGTCCTAAGTGTTCTTATTAATACTTCAAAATCCTAATAGCACTGGAGTTAATGATTTTTCTTGCTTAGTATTTTATGATAAATCTATTTTGCTTCTGAGTATGCTTATGCCTGGGAAGGGCATTGCATCCATCAACAGTAAATACTTGACAAATGAAATGCCACTGTCTAAACTCCATTTTTCTAATTGGCGTCATGTTTCCATACCTAAGAAAATTTTGTATTTTGGTATAATGTAACATGACAAGTTGTTTCTTTCCCAAAGCTAAAGATTTCCAGCAAGTAATATATTGTGGGTCTTTGAAGGCTCATTTATAAAATTGCATTAGAAGACAGACTTTGATTTATACTACTTGAGATTGAGAAATAAAATGAGTAGTTCATAATATCAAGATGTATTTCTTGAGTGTTATGGGTTAACAAGGTAAAATACTAAATGCTTGCTAACTAACATGTTCACTTGCTCAAACATTTTAGATTTTATTAAAGTTGATCATGCTTCATAGGACTGATCTACCTGACCTATTCTTTTTTGGGCCATTATTATAACTTATTTTCATTGGATTAGGGACATCTGCATTAAATGAGGCAGAGAGGATCTCTTAATTATAGGAAAAAGTGTGAATCAATATAGAAGAAATGAGGGAAGCAGAAAATTACCATTAAGCAAATACTTCAGTAATAATTATCACAGGCAATATCCACCAATGGATACTAAAATTAGCAGCTGAAAGTTTGAAAAAACTCAGGATATTTGCATAGTCTCAAAGTTTCTTTCCCAAGATATTAATTACAATATGTGGAGAAACCACTAGACACCACCTTAAACAAGGGATCAAAGTTATCATCAGTAATAAAACACACTGACATCACGTATCCTTGAAATGATGCACATCACTTCTACAGAACCCTAGTCAAAAATAAATAACTTCGACCTAATCATAAGAAATTATTGGATCCAAATAGAGGGACAGTCTAAAAATAACTAGCAGAGGAGTCAAACAAACCAAAGAAACAGCTAGTACTCTTCCAAAGTGTGAAGATCTTGAAGGACAAGGGAGAAATAAAGAACTATCGAGATGATAGGAGACTATAAAAACATGACAACTAAATGTAATGTGGGATAATAGATTGTATCCTGAAAACAGGGAAAGGAAATTAGTGAAAAAACTGATAAAATTTGAATAAGGTCTGGAATTTAGTTGATAGTATTTTATTCATGTTATTTTCTTGATTTTGATCATTGTATTATAAGATATTAACACGAGGGCAAACTGGAGAAAGATACATGGGAACTCCCTGAAATAATCTTTGTAACTTTTCTGAAAATAAACATTTCACCCTAAAACACCATTTTGAAGTTGCAATATATACACAAACTAATAATTTAATAGCTTACATTGAAGTTGCTTACGTTAGATGAGGTAGTGCCATCGGCATTTT
This sequence comes from Cheracebus regulus, assembly GCA_963574635.1. NCBI lineage: Eukaryota > Metazoa > Chordata > Mammalia > Primates > Pitheciidae > Cheracebus > Cheracebus regulus. The sequence goes on from CAUYQU010028511.1 coordinate 19,651, forward strand.
TAGGGCATTAATTTATTCAATTCTCATAATAAACCTATGGGTGGGTGCTATAATTATCCCATTTGTACATACAAAATAATTGAGGCTTGAAGTACATAAGGAACTTGCTCAAGATTACATAGTTCTCATGCCATTCTAAAAAAAAAAAAATTGAGTCCAGAGCCAGAATGCTAAATTACTGTACAGACCACATCAGATCATTTATAGGTGGCCTAAACCAGGCTTACAAATTTCTGGCATATTTGAGCCTAAACACAGCAGAGGTTTCTTACATATAGTATCAACTTGGGCAACCAATACAGCTGGCTCACTGAAAGTATGAAGAATGTTCTTCAAGAAGGAAAATGATTCCAAAAGGGAGTTTAAAATGACAAAAGAAAGGCCTTACATGTATGTAGATCTTTAAAAAAATTCATGAATAATGTTAAAATGTGAGATTAGAAAAAGCACTAAAATCTTGTATAACAAAAGCATATATATTGGCAAGAGATACACCCCCGTTAATTCACTCTAAGGTCTACATATTGTTTGGGAGGAGGTAAAGATCTTAATAAGCATTACATTTTGATGTGTTAGGCATAATTGTCTATTTCTAAGGTAACAACTAAAAGGAGGGAAATGAGTGTGGAACTTTTAGTGTAGAATAAAAAAAGCAATGAGAAGAAAAGCTTTAATAACCAAATGGAAGGCAAAAATGAAAATATACAAAAAGATCAAGACACATATAAAATACAAATAAAATTTAAAATTGTGGTAATTGCCATCAACATAAATGAACCACACTGAGTAAAGGTAAAGACTGCCATAATAAAAAGAAATGCAGTTACATGACATTTACTCCTCTAAAAAAAAAACACCTTCTGTAAAGAAGCAAAATAATATTGGAAGTAGAAAAATAGAAATGAGTCAAAATCTAATCAAAATCATCTATAAGGCTATATTAATAGACTTCATGATAATAAGCATGGCTAGCAATAAAGACAATCACAGCAAAATGTTGAGAGCTACTTCACCAGGAAGATAAAACAAGCTGTACGTAAACTCATCTATCTGAAGGGCATTATAATGCAACTATATGGGGGAAAAAAGTTACCATCATCCTGGAAGAGTCTAATGAATCTTAGTAATCAATAAATTAGCAGATATACAGAATCACTAATGAAGAACACAATAGGGGTTATTTAATAAACTTTCTTAGCACAAAAGAGTATACATTTTGTACAAATACAAAAAATAATAAAATTGAACTGCATGCTTAGCCAGGCCGTAAAGCAAGTCTCAACCAATTTCTAAGAATCAGTAGTACCATATTGTTCTATTCTCTGATGAAAGTAGTCATCCCTTTATATCCATGGGGTATTGGTTTCAGGACCCTCTAATACCAAAATTCATGAATGCTCAAGTCCCTATGGAGTAGTATTTGCATATAACCTACACAGATCCTCTCATCTTTCAAATCATTTCTAGTTTACTTATAATACCTAATACAATATAAATGCTATGTAAATATTTGCTATACTGTATTATTCGTATTTTTCTGCCTTGTTATTTTTCATTTTTCCCCTGAATATTTTTTAGCTGTGGTTGGCTGAATCCATGGATGCAAAACCTACAGGTACAGAAGGACTGACTGTACAATTTAGTTAAGCATCAATAAAATCAGTAAAACTACAGTTAGAAATGTAAAAAGAGCCCTTACCCAATTGTCTAAAGAAGGTATCAGAGATATGAAAATATTCAAAGATAAACAAATGATAATGCCACATGTGTCAGGATATGTGGGATGAAGTCAAGTCACTCCTCTGGGGAAAATGTATAGCTGTAAATTATATGTACAGCTAGAAAAATAGGGAAGGCTGATAAATAACAATGTATCCAGAAAACATAAACCAAAATTTAAAAAGTACTAAGTAAAAATATAAACAGGAATTGATGAATTAGAAAAACTTACTGTAGAGAGGAGCAACATGCTATTTAGTCCCCTGAAAAGACTAAAAAAGAAAAAACACAGTAAGACCTCTGCCAAGAATAACTAAGAAACAAGAATGGAAAAATGTATTAACGTTTAGGATAAAAGACAACCTGATAAGAAGTATAGAGATTTAAAAAGATAATTATAACAATTTAAATATGAATTAATAAAACTGACTCAAGAAGGACTAAAACACCTAAATAGTCCTATAACCATTAATGAAGTTAAATGAAGTCTTAAAACCATTAATAAAATTGAAGAGAAAGTATGTTAGCAAAGAAATTTCTTGGCCTAGATGGTTTTATAAGTTATTCATTAATATAAGAGATAATTCCAATCTTACAAAATGATAAGCATAATAAATCTAATGTAGAATAAGTTTCAATTAACACAGGGCATGGACCAAATCTAGTCTGCCATCAGTTTTCATAAAGTTTTATTGGAACACTTTTTTTTTAACCTGTTGTCTGTGTTATAACTGCTTTTATGCTAGAATAGCTGTGTTGAATGGCTGTAAAAGAGAATGTATAATCCACAAAGCTGAAAATTCTGTTTGGCCTTTAAAAGAAAAGTTTGCTGATTTCTGATACAGGATTTTATAAAATAACTGGTGTGAAAACAGGAGAGTAACTGAGAGTAAAAGTACAGGTATGAATAAGAGATGTGCATGTGTACATAGTTTATAATACTACATAGGGTAGTTAGAGAAGTCTATACAGAGAAGGTGATATAGTTTAGATGTTTGTCCTCTCCAAATATCATGTTGAAATGTGATCCCTAATGTTAGAGGTGGGGCTTGGTGGTAGAAGTTTGGGTCATGGGGGTAGATCCCTCATGAATGGCTTGGTGCCCTCCCTGTGGTAATGAGGGAGTTCTCACTCTGTCTGTTCATGAGAGAGCTAGTTGTTTAATGGAGGCTGGCATCTCCTCCTCCCTCTCTTGCTGGCTCCTTCACCTTCCACCACGGTTGGAAACTTCCTGAGATTCTCACCTAAAGCAGATGCTGGCACTGTGCTTCTTATATAGTCTGCAGAACTAAAGCCAAAATAAACCTCTTTTCTTTATAAATTACCCAGTCTCGGGTACTTCAAGTCTTGACACAAATCTCACCTTCTATAATATTCCATTTTGCATTGCATATGCTGTTATTATAGCAATGCAGTTATTATATTACTCAGTCTTAGGTACTTCAAGTCTTGACACAAATCTCACTTTCTATTTTATTCCATTTTGCATTGCATATGGTATTATTATTATTGCATATGCAATGCAAAATGGAATAATATAGAAAGTGAGATTTGTGTCAAGAACTGAAAGAGATGGGGGCATTAGGTAAGTGGATTAGGTAAGAGCATTCCAGATGGAAGAGCTGAAACAAAGGCAGCAAGGCAGAAATCTGCCTTCTGTTCTCAAGACAGCAAGGAGGCAGTGAGGCTGGCACAGTGTGCAGGGGGGGATAATGGTAATGAGGAAAGAAGTCAGAAAGTGTGTATGTTGGATGGAAGGGCTGGAAGTAGAAGCTCCATGTCAGTCTTTGCAGGCCACTCTCAGGATTCTGCTTTTAGTCTAAGTGAAATGGGGAATCATTCCAGGACTTTAAGAAGTATCATGACCAACTTACTCTCTGAAAAAAACACTATAGGGCAATGCTGAAAATAGTTTGTAGGGGGTTAAGGGAACAAAGCAGAGCCCTTTTGAAAGGCAAGAGATGACAGTGGATCAGATCAGGTGATAGAGGAAGTGGTGAGAAGGGGTGAGATTTTGCATCTATTTTGAAAGAATAGCTAACAGGATTTCCTGAATGATTAGAAGTGAGGCAGTAAAGAAAAAGGAGTACAGAATAATCCCAAGGTTTTGTTCTAATTGTTTTAAGGAATAAATTCACCAATAACAGAAACTGAGAAGCCATACGTGAAAAGGTCTGAGGGGTGTTGGGGAGAGAGATGAGGAGTTCAGTTTTAGACCTGTTAAATTTGAGATATCTACTAGGCATTCAACTAGAGGTACTAAGTATCAACTGGATATCCAATCTGGTGTTTGGGAAAGGGCACTTCTCAGAGGTTGATAGCTAAAATAGGATGAAGAGTAAGAATTGACCATTTGACCGAACATCAAGAGGTTTTAAAACTATGTTGTCTTTCTATATATATTTTTAAAAAGACATTAACATCAACGACGAAAATAAAAGTTCTTCAAAAATGAGGAACAGAAATGAGTTTCTTTAACCTAATAAAGGGTTACTGTATAAAAAACTTCAAACTCACTGGTTAAAAATTAGTTGGTCATCATTATAAGTTCTGTTAAAAAAAGTGTACTAAGAATTAAAACTGAACTCATGGAATTAAAACAACTGAACTCATGATGATAGAGTAGAATGATGGTTATCAGAGGCTGGGAAAGAGAGGAGGTTCAAAAATATAGTTAAATAGAATAAGAGCTAGTATTTAAAAGCACAACAGGGTTACTATAGTCAACAATTTTAAAATTGTATTTTAAAATAACTAAAAACAATTATAAAGTCATCACTAAATTATAAAGTTGTATAAGTTATTTAAATATTTTTAAATAACTGTATATTTTTAAATAACTAAAAGAAGAAAACTAAAACATTCCTTACCCAAAGAGTTGACAAATGCTTGAGGTGACGGATCTCCAAGTTACCCCAATGTGATTATTACATATTGTATGCTTGTATAAAAACATCTCACCAACCCTATAAATTTATGTACCTATTATGTATACATAATATTATTTAAGTGTACTATAGTTGTTAATCAGTGCAGTAAGCACTCATCCACACCTCCACCAAACACATACATGCAGGGCAAAATGACTGAAAGAGAACAAGAATCACAGATAATATGATCCCCGAAATGCTATAATCAAATGATTAACATAATGAATTTCTAAAGTTTCTGGATACAGAAATTAATTCAATGTACGTACCATGAACAAGTAAAAAAATACGATTGTTTGAAAAGTTGTCATTTATAATATCAATAAAATAATGTACTCTATCTGGAACAAGCCATGCCAAAGATGTATAACTTCCATATCTACAGGTATAAAAGTTTTTGAAATACATTAAGAAGTCAAATGAATACGTCATGGAATACTATGCAGCCATAAAAAAAGGGTGAGTTCATGTCCTTTGCAGGGACATGGATTAAGCTGGAAACCATCACTCTCAGCAAACTGATGCAAGAACAGAAAACCAAACACTGCATGTTCTCACTCATAAGTCGTTGTTGAACAATGAGAACACATGGACACAGGGAGGGGAACATCACACACCAGGGCCTGTTGTGGGTGGGAGAGCTAGGGGAAGGATAGCAGTGGGTAGGGGGATTGGGGATGGATAACATTAGGAGAAATACCTAATATAGATGATGGGGGAATGGATGCAGTAAAACACCATGGCATGTGTATACTTATGTAACAATCCTGCATGACCTGCATATGTACCCCAGAACTTAAAGTATGATAAAAAAAAAAAAAAAGAAAGAAAAAAAAAAGAAGTCAAATGAGAGTAATACCATAGCATGAATTGATAGACTCGGTGTTAAAAAGGTATTGTGTCTGCTGAGATTGATTCATACAGGAAAACTATTCTAATAAATTTCCCATGGTGTTTTTGAAACTTGACTAGCTGATTTTTTAAGAATATTAGGAAAAGAAAAGAAAAAAATATATAGAACACTCCTGAAGTAATAGAAAGTAGAAGGCTTAACCTATCAGAAATCAAGACTTAGTATAAAGAAATAGTAACTAAACAAAGCAGTGTTGACTTAAACTTATAAACAATAAAACATAACTAAAAGCCCAGAAAGATACACATGTATGGAAATTTGACTTATGACAGAAACACTATTAGTGAGGTAAATACAGACTATAGTGTTGGAACAATTAGTTTCCCTATTAGGGAAAAACAGAATCCCTACCTTTACATCAGTTACAGACATCAATTCCTAATGAATTATGTGAAGCACAAGATTTAAATGTGTTCATAGGAATATAAAAGAATACTTTTCTGTTCAAGAGACTGGTCATAAAAGAAAATTAGAATGTATTAAAATTAATAAACTGCATTCATCAAAAGATACCATAAAGTTAGAAGACATGCTTCAAACTGGGAGAAGATGTTTGCAACACAAGTAATTAACAAAGATTAGTCTCCAGGATATACAAAGAACTTATAGAAATCAAGAGAAAAATATCACAGGTGTTTCATGGAAAATGCAGCATAAATATTCAGTGAACATGAAATACACAACCTAATTAGTAAATCAGTAAATGCCAACTAATACTAAAATGAGATTTTCCATACCAAGTACAGAAAAATGAAGTTTCACAATATAAAAGGCTGATGAACATAAAACAACTGGAATACTCATATATAATCTATTCTTTCAGCTTGCACACAAATAACAGAATGATGAACAAGGGAACGATTAACACAAAATTCAAGAGTGTTGCTAAAGCTCTGTTAGGAAGAGAGACAGGATAAACACAATACACTTATGTTCGCTCCTTATTCATAAAATGCAAAAAATTTAAGAACATTTTAAAGTCTAACAAAAGAGAATATGCTACACTATGTATGATGAAACATTATGCAGACATTTAAACACCACAATTCCAAAGAATAATGACAAGAAAAATATTATTTATAAAACTGTCAATTTGCAATATGAGTCTAATTGGGGGAGGGAATAATTCATATGTATATACATTTTGTAAAACTAGTTTTGTAAAGGGATTCATTTTCTCCTTTAGAATTTTACTCTATTTTTTTATTTTCCACATCAAACTTGTTATAATTATTTAATCAAATCAAGTAAGTGTTTTATTCAATTTTCTAAATTGAGTAAAACATTTACTTGATTTGGCTTAAGTAAATTTTATATTCATGTGAAAACCGTAAATTCTACACTCTAGAAATATGCTGACTATACTTCCTTTAAAATCTTTTTCCAATACACCAAAAGATTATATACAAATACCAAAGTTAATCAGATTTATAAACCAACTTAAGACACATTATGAAAAATCTCACACATAAAAACTTAGTTGCAATTAGTGATTTTAATTGTACAATCTAAAACATTTAAAATAACATCATACATAAATGAATACGAGACTATACCTTATTAAGAATTATTCTGAGTTTCCTGGATGAGAGAGCTATAACATGAAGAGTGTCTATGAAAAGAGTGAAACTCTAAAATATTTGAAGAGATTTATTCTGAACCAAATGTGAATCACCAAAGGCCTCTGACACAGCCCCCTGAGAACATGTGCCCCAGGTGGTCAGGGTACAGCTTAGTTTTACGCATTTAGGGAAACAGGATATATAAATCAAATACATATCAAGTGTACATTGGTTTGGTCCAGAAAGGCAGGACATCTGGAAGTGTCAGAGGGGCTTCCAGGTCATAGGCAGATAAAGATTTTCTGTTGGCAATTGATTTAAAGAGTTGTTATTGGCTAAAGACTTAGGAATGTCTGGGTTAAGATAAGGGGTTGTGGAGACCAAGGTTTTTATCATGCAGGTAAAGCCGCCAGGAAGCAGCCTTCAGAGACAATAGATTGTAAATGTTTCTTACTATAGTCAAAGAGTCTGTTCTACCAGTAATTCCAAAAGGGAGGAGGGTATAATGAGGCATGTCCAACCCCATCCAGCTTCCCATCATGGCCTGAACTATATTTTTTAGGTTAACTTTGGAATGCCCTTGACCAAGAGGAGGGGTCCATTCAGATGGTTGAGGGACCTTAACATTTTTTTTTAATTTTGGTTTACAAGAGTATTGAGACCTTGCTTCATAAAAATACAAGTGGAAAGCAGCCACAACAGAGTTAATATATAAAGTATTTTGAAAAGAATTCACTCTTTAAAAGCCTTATCAGCCTTAAAAATGGATTAAATACTAAATAAGTTTGTCATCATTTGTACAGACGTATTTGAGGTGTCTTCTATTCTTGTTGTGTATTAATTATTCTGATATCTAAAACCTAGATTTTCAATATGCAGACAATACCATCTGGATAGATTTTTAAACAGGCTAGCACCCACATGTAACACATGCATTTGATACTGTTTTATTAAACCTACATTAAAAAGATGGAATTGTAAGTGCTAAAACAGCCCCAGGAAATTTATTGTAATTTCACAGATAGTTCTTACAACTCAGATATTAAGCCCCATTTTCTCTGCAATCCAACCAGAGATGGAATTGTGTTTTGCTTAGTAAGGATGACTCATCTCCAACCCTGATCACTTCAATATGGGCACCTGTTATCTCAGTGAGTACTTTAATCTCAATGGGGAAATCATTTGACACCCAACTTGGAAATCTGCCTTGAGTTGACTTGAACTCAATGGTGGTCAGCGAAAATTTCCCCAGCCTCTGCCATTTCCTTTTGTTATTTTTATGAGCTTTTCTTAAGACAATTTCTAAAGTGGATTTTTCAACTTAATAGACCACTAAAAATCTGACAGGACCTGAACAAGAAAAGGATAGAGGCATGAGCAAGTATATAAAAAAAATGTCCCTGAGGTCGCCTTCTGAGTTGCTTGAACATTGAGCACACACCCCACTTCTGCCAGGGAAGGGGCCTGTACCCAAAGTTTTCTTCCCATGAGACCAAAAGCTCCCTCCCCTACAGAAGGGTAAGTAATTTCCACTGGGCTTTAAGGTGTCCGGGTGCAAGGCAGCAGGGTTTCTGAGACAACTATATGAACAGTCGCTACTTCAAAATCTAGTCTGCTTGCTGCCAAGCTGACCTGTGACTGAAAAGTTTATTCCCTCAAGCTTCTCCTAGAAAAGTGAAGCTGCCTTTGCAAAACTTATTAACAGTGAGAAAATTAATGGCAGTGAAAGATCTCATTAACCCCTATCTTGCCTTTAGCCTTCAAACTGCTCTTGTTTATTCCTGGGTTTGGTCAAGCTAACTTATGGAGATATTTAAGTTTATAGTTTAAATGATAATAGCCCTTCCCCAAAACTCAACCACCTTTGTAAGGCTAACAAGAGACTACCAGGCTAGTAGGATGAGAAGAACATGAATTCTGCTAAGGTGTAGACATAAACAATTGCCAGCCATAATTCCAGAGGTCACAAAATATAAACTTTCCCAATTACTCCTACAGATAACATCACAACTGTGGAAACTAAGATTGGCCTTTTGAGATGCCTTTTCAGGTTTTTTGAATACCTGATGACCAATGGCTCCACTTGGATCTGCAGACCCTCCTGTAGCTGCACCCAAAAGTGACTCAGCACAAACAAGGACCATTTCCCACACCCCTATGATTGCACCTCCAACCAATCATCAGCAAGCCTCCATTGCCTAGCTACTCCCTCTTTCTTCCCCCAAACTATCCTTGAAAAATTCTAGTTTCGGAATTCTTGAGGGGGCTGATTTGAATAACAAATCTCTGGTCTCCTCTTTAACTAGCTCTACATGTGTAACACTCTTTATTACAAGTCTCCTGATTTGATAAATTAGCTCTCTCTGGGCAGTGGGCAAAAGGAACCTATTAGGTGGTTACAAACTGAAAAGCAAGAAGGAAAGAATACTTTGCATTTGGAAGACAAACCCATACACTATGAGGGCTGCAGATAACTGTGACCTGGAAGCCCCTTGGCAGGTGAGGGGAGGTTGGGAGCTCACATCTTCCCTTTTCTTGCCGATCCTGGCTTTGTCAGTTTTCCTGTTCCCCACAAAGCCTATTTCTTAAACCATGCTGTGTGACATCCTGGAATTCATCTAGAACCATGGGTGCAGAAGGAAAGGCAGTCCAGAGGCCTTGCCTTATGTTACAATGGGTCATTAGCTTCTTTCCCTGTATACATGTCAGTTTAAATGGTTTATGAGGCGTCTGTGCTAAAGTCGAATTTTAAAGGATGAAGAGGAATTGAGGGTAGAGTAGATTTGAGGTGTGGACTTGAGGACTGGAAAAGGCAGTCACTCAGAGAAGTGGTGTGTGCAAAAGCCTGGGGGAATGAGACAGTTTCTGGGCTTACAAGCCGTTAGAACTGGTAAAAGGAAAAGCCCAAGAGAATGATAGGAAATGAAATGAGAAGGAGGTTGGCAGGATCGGGTGTGAAGGGGCTTGAACATTAGCCTAGGACTTAGACTTCATCCTGGTACCGGCATTCCTCAGATTGGGGTCTGCAGCTAACCACCTTAAAATCCAGAATCCCTATGGCATTCAGGACCAATGTTTTACTTTGGATTGTGTGGATACCTTGTACTATCTAGAAATAGCTTAATTGGGGGAAAGAGGTCAACTTTATATTTGTGTGGCACATTCAGGCCAAATGTCATTATATTATGGCATAGAAGTTTCACAAGTGTTTGAAAAAAAATTAATAACTTAGATAACATGCCTCAGTCTGCACAATCAGGTTGAAGTCACAAGAACCTCACTGTAGCAAACCAACACCCATTCATGCTGCAATAAATATTCTGTAAGACCGCAGTGATGTCTCACATCAATTTAACTTAGATGTTACTCGAATTCTGTTTGTATTCACTTTGGTTTGGTCTTATAGCTGTACAAGAACTATTAGCATAGGAAAATATACCTAGGTTGACATTTGCACATATTAAGTTTATAATAAATATAACAAAATCACCACAGGACAGAGAGGTAGAAGAGTGCAGTGCGAGACTCAGTAAAGCACAGTCTCTGGAACCAGACTGCTTGGGTTCGAACTCTTTCGGATTTCACAGCCTTCCTGCTATGTGACATTTTTACTGAAACTAGGTTTGCTCATCTGGAAAACTGGGATAACTGAAGTTCCTACTACACTGGGCATTGTGAGGATTCAATGAGTCAATGCTGAAGATGCTTGGCATAAAATAAAAATACAGTTGACCCTCGAGCAACATGGGTCAAAGTGCAAGCATCCACTTAGACGTGAATTTTTTTCAGCTTGGATGGAAAACATTGTATATGCAGGTCTGTGGGGCTAAATGAGACTTGAGTGCACATAAATTTTGGTATACACAGGAAGTCCTGGAACAAATTTCTCTTGTATACCGAGGGACTCCTATAGTTCATGTGTATACTACTGTGATCCCCAACCTTTGATTGGGGCCTATAGCTTATTCAACTTGATTATCTGTAGGTAATGCAGAGACCCTGAGAACTTGCACAGCCTTCTGAAGGCTGTGAAATCAGAATTTGAACCCAGGCAGTCTGGTTCCAGACCGTGCTTCACTGGGTCTCACACAGCACTCTTCCACCTCTCTGCCCTCTGGTAATTTCATATTTATTATAACTTAATATGTACAAATATAAACCTAGATATATTTTCCTATGCCAATAGTTCTTATACAACTATACAAGATACATCTGCATCTACTCTATTCAGATGTATATTTCTGAAAAAACCTTTTGGCAGCACTGAAGAGAATAGATGGGATGGAGAGGAGAGATTTAATATCTATTTAGGAGATAAAAGTGAATGTCAGTGCAGTTGTGAATAGTCTTTTCGAAGTATAGTTCCTTGACTTGTATTACCTGGAAAGTCATTACAAATGCAAATTCACAAGTCCTTGAATCAAAAAATTTAGAAATAGTACCTAGCAATTTGTGTTTTCACACACCTTCCAAATGCTTTTGATGCTCTGGGACAGGGGCTGGCAAAATTATTTTGTCAAAGATCGACAGTAAATGTTTTAGGCTTTGCTGGCAACATGATCTTTTATAGAGCACAACTAAAAAAAATAATAGCTGTGGCCGTACTCCAAAACACCATTTACGGAATACATGCAGGCTGGATTTGGGCCTACCAGCCATAGTTTGCGGACCCCTGCTCTAGGAGTTTGATGCCAGGATCTGAGGCTAGCACTCAGGAACAAGTTTGAAGAGTAAACTAAGTTTGAGTATGAGACAGTGAAATTCAGATAGAAATGGCCAAGTCTCAGTTGGTTCTAGAACTCGAAGGAAACAGCAAGGCTGGAAGTGGAGATTCAGAAGACAGAGTAGGGTGCTTATTAAAACAGCGTGTGCAAACAACATTGTCCAAGCAATACGCAGAGCCTAAGCAAGGAAGAGAGCCAGGGAGGCATCCAGAGGCCCACCAACGCTGGACGGCAAAGGAAGAGAAAACACAAAGAACAGCACTGAATGGCAAAGGGAAAGAATGAGGAAACAAGTCGATGAGACAAACACAGAGAAGATGGATGATGTGTCTGACATCAGAAAAGGAGACAACCTGGATACAAACAGTTCTAGCCCCTGCAGTGTTACACAAGTCGAATGCCATTGGGACATCAGTGACTGTGTGCATGCTTACAGTTCAGTGTATGGGTGAAACATGTAAGCTCAGTGCAAGTGCAGCAAAAGAAGGATAGAGGAGCAAAAAACTTGTCTACATTTCTAAGCTTAGGGCAGAAAATCATTCATGGGCAGAGACAGATTGAAGATATACAAGTCCGGGTTAATGAAGAATTGAGATGGCTAGCGAATGGAGATTGGGTGGTACTGAGAGCCTCCAGGGAGGGACGGGCCTTGAACAAGAGGAGGAATGCCTCCTTCCTCACACATAGGCAGGAGGAATGGAAACACAGACACAGACGTTTCTGGGTGGGCAAGAAGCTCAGCTTCTTTATTTTCATAACCTCAATGTTATCAGCAAAGTAGGAGGTTATCAAGTAAGATTATAAAAATATTAGGCTGATGATAGAAGAAAAGTGAAGATAAAGCAGTGTTTCTTTAAAAAAAAAATGTAAGTCAGACTTGTTGCTTCATAGAAAATTTCCCCTTCGCCTTCATTGAAAATTAGTGGTGTTCTCCAATTAAATTGGATTTATGAACAGGCCAGGCATACAAGAAATCTTATTCCCCATTTTCTATTTTGGCATTCACTTCTTGATGCTCTCCTTCCCCTAATCCTGGTTGCACTGACATGATCTTTGACTTCCCACAGAGAAGTGTTCATTTTAACTGGCAGGCAAATGATATTACACTCCAAAGGCCCATCATGCTAAATGACCATTAAACCATTACACTTAAGAACTGCCTCTCAAGATAGAGACTCCAAGTGCTTCGCACAGTATCACTGTTTAACTATCAGCATTTTATAGACAGGGAATTGTCATCGCCAAGCTCACATGAATTCCTCTGGTTATAAACAAAACATCTGTGGCTGGTTAGCTTGGCTGGTTCATCCATGAAGTTAAATGGCCAAAATCTTGGGTGGAATCCTTGTAAAGCTCTGTCAGTATGGTTCTTTTCACAAGCCATTTGTCTGCAGCCCCAGTTAGATGAGGCGTCTCAAAATGGGTGCTCCTGATTGGGACAGGGTATGGCTGCCATCACCCTGTCAATCAGCCTCCTCTTTTCTTATTCTTCAGCACATACTCTCTTAACAGGGCTGTTCTCCTTCCTGGCCATCTCTGCCTCTGTGCTTTTCCCCACATTACTCCTTCCGCAGTATTGTTTCCATTCAAATCCTCCCTGTACTTCAAAGTTTGCCTCAATTCCCACTAAAGCCCCAGTATTTCGCTCAGCTGACTCCAGCCTCCATGAGTCTTTACAATTGAATGGCCAGTCTTGCAATCCATACTCTATAAATTTAGTTGATTATTACATTTAGTTTGTAACTCTAGGCTGCCCAAAGGCAGGTACCAGAGGTATAGTACAGTATAATAGAAAGAGGAGATCTTATTTCTACTCTAGGTTTTGTAGAGTAGCCCCCCTTATACATGGGGCATACATTTCAATACCCCCAGTGGATACCTGAAACTGCAGATATATAAACCTTATATATGCTATATGTTTTTTAACTTATAATCAAAATGACTGCTAAGTGACCACCAGGCAGGTAGAATATACAACACGGACATGATAGACCAAGGAAGATTCACATCCCAGGTGGGACAAAGCAGGATAGCCAGAGATTTTGTTGTGATACTAAGAATGGCAGGCAATTTGAAACCTATCAATTATTTCTAGTATTTCTTATTTTATATTTTCAGACCACAGTTAACCATGGGTAACCAAAACTATGGAAAGCAAAAACAGGGATAAGGAGGGACTATACTTCCTCACTAGGTCATCTTGGAAAATTTACCTACCTCTTTGGACATTCATTTCCTCATTTGAAGATGAAAAGTCATATAATTCACTATCTTTTACTTTTTAATAATTACAGCCTTTAATAGCACTCAAACACTTGACTGATGAGTCAAAATTCTATGAGTATGAATCTATATCCAGAGTGAAAAACCAAATCCACACCTGAAAGCAATGTGGGTCTGCGGCAAGAGTTCTTTCCTTCATTTTTCTTATTTCTAGCCATACTGTGTAAAGTTGTGAACAGCAGTGTGTCTTATACACAGGCAGTAGTGCTACTGTTGGAATGTTAGCTTACAGCTTTTAAAGGTGGTCATTTGACAACCATCTTTAGGCCGCAACTTCAAAAGTGCAGTCACAATGAGAAGTTTGTGCCTGACCAGCAGGACAGCTGATCCACTTACATGGAAGGAATTATATATACCTTGTCCATGGTTTACTGCCATAACAGCGGTTGGGTTTTTTTTTTTTTTTTTTTTTTTTTTGAGATGGAGTCTGGCTCTGTTGCCCAGGCTGGAGTGCAGTGGCACGATCTCAGCTCACTGCAACTGCCGGGGTTTCACCATGTTGGCCAGGATAGTCTCGATCTCCTGGCCTATTGGAGGTTCTTAAACTGTGGTCCAGGAAGCCCTGGTGGCCCTTGCAAAGCATCCGAGAAGTCAAAGCTACTTTTCTAGTAACACTGAAATGTCACTTGTCCTTTTTTATTCTTATCCTCTCATCAGTTACAGTGCCGTTTTCCAGAGGCTACATGATAGGTGATATCACCACAGCTTGAATGCAGAAGCAGATACATGAACCCAGCTATCTTCTATTAAGCCAGACATTAGAAACACCTACAAAACTGTGGGAGAAAATGACCATGCTTCTCAGTAACTTTTTTGCTTTGGGAAAGTTATTTTTTCTAACAAGTTATTTATGTTAATAGGAGAAGTTTATTATTTTAATAAATCAATAAATCATTTTCTCTTTTAGTTTCTAATATAGTAAATTTCAATAGCCATAACTATATACATAGATCTTTGAAGTCCTTGATGTTTTTCTAGAAATATGGAAGTGTCCTTACATTAAGACGTTTGGGAACTGCCTCTCTGTATTAATGAGGATATAAAATAAACACAGTTGCCCTTTGGTACCATAGAGAACTGGTTCCAGGAGCCCCTGAAGATGCCAAAATTCATGATGCTAAGTCTCTTTCTAAAATGACATAGTATTTGCACATAATCTATGTACATTTCCCCATATACTTTAAATCAGCTCTAGATTACTTATCATACCTAATACAATGTAAATGTTATGTAAACAGTAGTTATACTGTACTATGTAGGGAATGTTTACCAGAAAACTCTACACATGTTCAATACAGATACTCTCCCCCCACCCCCACACCAAAGTTTTTCATTCATGGTTGTTGAATCCACAGTTGAAAACCCTCAGTGGGCCAACTGTATTTGCCAAATGTAAGACAGTCATGCATCCCTTAGTGATTGGGACACATTCTAAGAAATGCATCAATAGGTGATTTTGTCATTGTGTGAGTTTCACAAAACATGCAAACCTTGGCTACATGGTATAGTCTACTGCTCCTAGCAGTAACTCCTAGCAAACAAACCTGAGCAGCATGCTACTGTATTGTATACTCTAGGCAATTATAACACCAGGGTAAGTACTTGTATATTTAAACATAAAAATGAGACAGTAAAAATACCATGTTGTCTTGGGGAACTACCAGCATATACTTGGTCCATCATTGGCCAAAACGTCAGTAGGCAGAACATGACTATATAAGCTGAACTCTGAAAGACACCCATGAAAAATACATTAATAGATGACGGTCTTCTCTTGGTATCTAGAACACTGAAGGTTTTGTCCAAAGGATGGCAGTAAGGTCCACAAACTCCAATGTCCTCTGCTTTCAAATCCAGCCTGACCAAACCCTCCTGCCCGTGGCTTGGGTGGAACAAGGAGAGAGCAATGCTCCTGATATGACCTCTATTCCATCAGCTCAGTCAGGGATAGTCCCTCCTACATATATCCCTTGCAATACTATGTATATTAGTTTGCTATAACAAAATGCAATAGGTTGGGTGGCTTGACAGAAATTTCTCACAATTCTGGAGGCTGGAAGTCCAGGTTCAAGGTATCGACAGGTTTGATTTCTCCTGAGACCCCTCTCTTTGGCACATAGATGGTTTTCTTCTCAAGTGCCCCCTTTTTTATGTATGCTTGTACATCTCTGGTGTCTCCTTCTCTTCTTAGAGGGATATAGTCATATTGGATTAGGGCCCATCCATATGATCTCATTTAATCTTACTCATTTTTTTTTTTTTGAGATTCAGTCTCACTCTGTCTCCCAGGCTGGAGTGCAGTGGCACAATCTTGGTTCATTGCAACCTCCACCGCCTCCCAGATTCAAGTAATTCTCCTGCCTCAGGCTCCCAAGTAGCTGGGACTACAGGTGCCTGCCACCATGCCTGCCTAAGTTTTTCATTTTTAGTAGAGATGAGGTTTCATCATTTTGGTCAGGCTGGTCTCAAACTCCTGACCTCAGGTGATCTACCCACCTTAGCCTCCCAAAGTGCTGGGGATATAGACGTGAACCACCACACCCAGCCACCTTAGTTGTCTATTTAAAAATCCTGCTTCCAAATGCAGTTACATTCTGGGGTATTGGAAGTTGGGAATTCAATATATGAATTTGGAGGTAACAAAACAGCCCAGAACATGTTAAGAAATTCATGCTCTTCCATTTATTTCTAAAGGTTTATCTACCTCACTATGTCTACTACTCTACCTACTTTTGTAAGTCATGAGTATACAAGAAGCCCCTTGAGTTCATGTAGTTCAAGTTCCTCTTTTTACAAAGTGAATCAGATAAGTTACTTCACCTTTCTATACCTAATGTCACACAGCACAGTATCAGCTGACAAAAGTTATACCTTTGTTTTTAAATACAATGTCAATTTCAACATAGGGAGTATTCTATTTAGAAAAAGCTTGCAATGATTTAGAAGACATTATTTAAAGATTGCATGCAATGCTTTCTTCTGTAAGGATTTTTTTTCTTCAATCATCGTGCCTCAAGTTAATTATTTCAGTGTGTGTAGAGAGTAAGAGGGAGGGCTGTGGATGGGTTCGTTTTCTGTACTTGAGTTTGCCCACGCTGAGAAATAGCTATGGCCAAACAACTATTGCCATGTGTTTGGAATGAACTCCTTTAATCACAGAGAAACAATCAAAACAGAAAATAAAGAAACCTTCTGTCAAATGACCTGTTGAAAAGCAGCAACCAAGCTGACAATTGGCTCATGTCCTGCTAACTGGCTAAAGAGCTAAAAGGCAGCTGAGAGGGTGGGATGAGAGAAGGTTGAGAGTGGGTGAGAGAGGTTGGGAGGTCATTGACCGGGAAGGTAGAATGCCCCAAATGCAAAAGATTTATTCCTAGAGTAATCAGAATCAACACCAGAGGTGCTCCAGGTGACTTTAATATTTGACACTGCTCCCTTTTTCCACAACACTAAAAATATGATGCCTAAACCCAAGAGGCACTAACGCCTCGGACGTGGGTCCCGTTCATTTTGGGAAAACATTAGTTTAACATGAACATAATACAAGACTCTTGCAGCATCAGGGAGTACAAACTAAGTGGAGGGTCACAGAAATGGACTTGTTTTATTGATCTAGAGGTAGGGTCAGTAAACTACAAACTGTAGGCCAAATCCACCCTTCCACCCATTTTTTTTCCCATAACCTTTGAGCTGGAAAAGAAATAGCAAGGAAAATATATTTTACAACACATGAAAATAACATAGAATTTAAATTTCAGTGTCTGCAAATACCGTTTTATTGAAACATACATACTCCTTTGCATCTTTTCTAGGGGTGCTTTACTGCTACAATGGCAGAATTCAGTCATGTGACAAGACCATATGGCCTACAAAACACCTAAAATATTTACTGTCTGGTCCTTTACAGAAAATGTTTGCAGATACATGATGTAAACTTCCAAGTCCCCAAAGCATATAAAACTTACGTTTCAGATTTTAATATCTTTGCATATTTTACCCTGGAAAACCTTAATGACTAAGCAAAGCATACTGATTATATCGGTTGAGTCTGGGATTTTGTGAAACATACTAAACCAGAAAGATTACCACATTTAGAATCTCCAGAACACAGTGGTTTGAGACCAAAATCTTCTAAAGTGAGAGAGCTGCTTCGGAAAAGCCTGTTTAACTTCCAGGTGAGTACAATAACATGGCACCTGAAGTCATTCTAATGCTTAACTATTTATTATACCAACATGAAAACTGTACTAAAAACTCAGTTCACATTTCATCACATGGCTCTAAAATGAGGTTCCACCCCTAAATCCATTCCCACTTTCTTGGTCACAACTTTCTTTCCCACCTTAAACAGAAGCAAAACTCTCAAGCTTCCAGAACCACCTTGTTTCAAGAGACATTGCAACATATAGCAAGACATTTGCTCAATTATTTTCTCTAAGCTCTTCCTGGCAAGAAACTGTTGCCTTGAGTGGAACTGGTTAACAGGAATAAACATTCTAAAAAACAGGGATGATTACAAAGGGAATTGCTTTGACCATAGCTTCTAATAAGAGTATTAGGGAACTTAACAGGACTAAGCCTAAACGTACCTTCTGGCTGCAGATTGTGAGAATAATTCTCCTGATGAGCAGGCCTGGTGACTGTCTTCTTACGATGACGTTCAGGATCCTGCAAAAGCAATAGTCTTCATTTAGCAGTCTTAAACATCACAATGCAGACAGTGAAATGAAAGTAGATTACATTATTCCAAATCTTTGCCTGCTTCTCCACAATACCACCTTTCCATGATGTGACATAGTTAATGTCTTGAAATGAGAAGACCACCAAGTTCTTTTGCTATATTTTAAGCCAAACTGAAACTTCTCCACTGAAGCTGTACCCATTCACGAAGAGGGACTCACACGCTGTGGGGCAGCCAACTTGGTGCAGTGCTTTATATTAACTGGGCTCAGGGGCTGGCTCAGGTGCTTTAAGATGCACAAGAATTCACACAGGTGGCAGTTGTTAATTACAGTGCACATCCCACTAGCACGGACCTTTGACCCAATAGCAAACTAAAGTAGATTGGACAGAAGTTCTCCTATAATCCAGGCCTGTGAAGATTTACAAGAAAAAAAAAAACGTGTTGTAATTGTCTTGTTTTCATCATTTTCTACATAATAAAATAAATTATAGGGTCTACTGAGAGATACCTCTACTGACTACCTCAGCAATTTTAGGAAACTATGACAATAGTTTCTGATCCTAACATTTTTTAAGAAAGCAAAGTCTTGGGTTCTAAATTGTCTTTTATTCAAAGACTATAATTAGTTTTCTTAATTTCCTCCTGCTAAGGAAGCTAAATAACTTGTCTCAGAGATTCTCTTTGATTAAGGTTTAACCATTACAATGGAATATTCCTCTTTTTATTTTTATTTTATTTTTTTGAAACAGGAACTTGCTTCTCTGTTGCTCAAGCTGGAGTGCAGTGCCATAATCACGGCTCACTGTGACCGCAAACTCCTGGGCTCAGGCTATCCTCACACCTCAGTCACCCAAGTAGCTGGAACCACAGGCACACGCCATCGCTCCAAGGTATTTTTTCTTCTTTTTGTAGAGACAGGGGTCTTGCTATTTTGAACAGCGTGGTCTTGAACTCCTAGGCTCAAGTGATCCACCGGCCTTGGTCTCCCAAAGTGCTGGGATTACAGGTGTGAGCTACTGCATTGAAGTTTAAAAAGCATTCATTAAAAAGGAATAACTACTGTTGGCAGAATTTACAAAATACAGAATGCTGAGTTAAATTTGAATTTCAGGTAGACTGCAAATACACCTTTAGTATATGTGTATATACCATGTAATATTTGAGACATACTTGTATTGAGGACATCATTGTGCTAAAAGATATATTTGTTGTTTATCAGAAATTCAAATTTAGCTAGGCATCCTGAATTTTATCTGCCAACCCTACAAGCATCTTTAACTCGAAATGTTTCTTGGTGAACAAGTAGCGGGGGAAAAGTTTAGTGAGTGTGTTGTGCCTAATCTTGGAAGAGAGAAGTTCTTAAGAACTTTGAAACAGACTCCAGTACCATTAGGTCTCTCAGTTCTCCCATCTGAGGAATGAGGGGTGTGAAGTATAAATGTTGCATGGGCCTGTAATGAGAAATTTTAAAACTAATGATAGTCCAGTTTGGTATAAATGGCAACATCCTTAATTTTTTTTTAACTTCTTCAGATTGCTTGTGTATGAATCTTACTGAGTGTAATTAATTTATTAGTGAATTAAATGAATAAAAACTGTTTGGATGCTTCCAGCTCCCGTCATGGACTGCAACATGAACTATCAGGTATAGCTTAGCAACTAAATAATGAGAAGGCATTTTTCTCTTCAGCTTTGGTGAATTTTTCTCTACCAAATAAAGCAATTTAAAGCTCATCTTGATACTCCTCCATCCCCTGCCCCAATCATTTCAATGTGAAAAGAGGAAATGGATTCAAGCAACTTAATCCAATTGCTTTTTTGAGATACAGACTCCTTAAGTATTGCCTCAGACTATGTCTGACCTCTTGAACTCACAGAGGGGAAATTAAGGCAGAAAAATCTAGCAGTTCAAATTGTTGTAGCTTCAAGACCTGGTAAGATTTAATCTTTTTGGCTCCCTAAGGCAAATAAGGTTGAGCAAAATATCCAGAGAGTAACATGTTGAAGAATGGTTTATTTTTAGGGACTGAAAACGGCCCCAAACACTGAGCATTTAGGAGAATATAGCTACAGAAGTTCAAGGTTATTTAGTTAACAAAGCATAACGATGTAAGTCAACAAATCAGAAGAGTGGCGTTGAATGCAAAGCAAAAGAAAACTTAGGTACAATATAAGAAATCTTTTGCCTTGGATAACTTTAATTTCAAGGTATTCATGGTGGATGTAATACCATATCTACCACAGAGTTACTTTTATCATGCAGTGGGTCAGGACATGTTTCCAGGTCTTAGTACTATTGATTGACTTCCTCTGAGGAGTCCCCTGAATATTCAATCCAGGAAGCTTGACCACAAAGTGAAAAAACTCTCAGTATAATCCCCAAGCATGCCATGGTAGGTCTAAAACCTGGCTCATTTGGGGGAAGGTCTTAGAGCTCATGGATGAATTTTATCCCTGGAAAATTCCACTGCTAGAGATTTTCAAATAATTTAAAAGGTATCATGGTACATTTATATGAGAAGAATAAGATCCTCAAAATATTGTATATATTTAAGAATCACCTAGGAAAACTTATTATAAATGCAGATTTCCAGTCTCCATTTGGAAGATTGAGGCAGAGAATCTGCTGTGATAGGTCTCAATTTTTCTGTTCAATTTTTTTTTAACAATCTATATAACAAGTGTTGATTATGTCTTATGATCAATGTAATGTACTAAGTGCTGGAAGTTTAGAATTTAAATATGTACTATATTCCCTCTCACAAGTTTATCATTTGATTGTGCTTATTTCTCAGAGAAGGACTATAGGGAACAGGTATACAAAAGAAAGCTGAGGTCCAAAAAGATCACCGCATATATTACAAGACACACAGCTAGTACATACAGAAGTCAAGTCCGCAACAAGGTAAGTTAATTAATTCATCATTTTTCACTTCTTTTCTAACTATTTTCCTGCCACACCTGTCCATTGTGTCGCTGTGGACTACTCACTGCCCTCTAAACCCACCAGACCTACACCTGCCCCAGGACTTTGGCCGTTTTTCCTCCTCTAGGCCAAAAACATTCTTCCCGTTTCTGACTTACTGCTTCACTTCCTTCTATCTCAGATCAAGTATCACCTTCTCAGTAGACCTTCTGTGACCACATTATTTAAAATTACAGCCTGCCCACAGAGCACCCTGCCCTTCTTTCCTGTCTTCCCAGTCCTTCTGAAATGTGAAGTTTAATGGATAAAGTGAAGACACTCCATCCTACAAATCTGACGTGTAGCATACTCAGCATCTGGAGTGATTTACTTACATGTATACATCTAATGGTTTCTTGCCTGTCTCTGCTAGGATGGTAATTCCCAAACCTTAGCAGCATCAGGATCACCAGAAGTGCTTTTTAAAACACAGATTCCTCCTTCTCAGCCCCAGAGATTTGACTGAAGTCATGCTAGAGGTGCCAGTGAGCAGACCATTTTGAGCAGCCTTGCCATAAGGCACCAGTTCTCATCTAGGGATGATTTTGTCCCCAGGGAACACTTCGTAATATTTGGAGACTTATTTTATTGTTACAGCTAGAGTCAGGGAGCCACCTGGCATCTTGAGAATAGGGGCCAGGAATGCTACTAAATATCCTACAATACACAGAACAGCCCCTACAACAAAGACCTATCCAGCTCAGAATGTCAGTAGTGGGGAAGCTGAGTAACCCTGTCCTAGATGAATGCTTCTTAAACACTGCTATGCATCAAGAACAGCAGGGCTTATTAAAAGTTATATCATTTGATTGCACCTCCAGAGTTTCTGATTTGTTAGGTAGGTTCAGTGTGGAGCCTGAAAATTTACATTTCTACTAAGTACCCAGGGTGAAGGAAATGGTATTAGTCCAGGGCCAACCCTTGGAAAACAACTGCAGAACGAAAGCTCCACAAAGCAGGGATCATGGTCTCTTTACTCATTTCTTACCCCAGCAATAGAATGTGGTACAGTATAGTCACTCAAGTTTCTAATTTTTTAATAACAACACCGCTACGCCATGCTCTCACATAACGATTCTGACGCCAAGGATTCTTCGATCACACATTGAGAAACAAGAGTCGTTGTTTGGGCAGCCATCTATTCCTATTGACCCCTCAGCTCATTTACTATCAACCAAAGAAGTCCAAGGAGAGTTTGCATGTTTGCCCCGGCAGGCCTAACAGTCTGCCTGCAGGTGATGCTCAAATTACATCCCCAGGGTAAGTTCTGTACAGAAGAAACGGTCAAATGCAAGTCTCTGCGTTCTCTATTTATGATGAAACTACACGATCTTACGACCACCTGTCACACAATTCCCATTTTCAAAACGGCCAGAAAATTTATTCACACACACACTTAGTTCTTCAATCTGATCCTTGAGTGAGGCCTCTAGCATTGTAACATGATTGGGAATCGGTGTCTTGAATGTACTTGCGCCTCCATAACCACATCTCTGGCAGCTGTCCACTTTAAGATGGTATCTTCCAGGTGCTGCCAATTACCTCTCCTTACATCATTTTTCTGAGGGAATATTAAATTCAGTTCCTTTCATCCTGTGCCCAAAGCCAACAATGAAGCAGTTGATCTCCATAATTCAAACATGTCTGATATCTTAGATTCAATGGCCCTGTTTAAGACAGGCATTTAATGAAGAACCGGTGAATGAGAAGTTTAATGGCTAAAGTGAAGACACTCCATCTTACAAATCTCTTTTTACTCATGTGGAATCATCAGCCAGTGTTATTGATTTGCATTTACTGACTGGACTTTCTATTGCGTTCGATGTTAGTATCCTCTGCTGGTGCCTGCGGGCTATTAGTTTCAGGGTAAAGCTTGCTGTCCTGAAAACCAGTCTTCTCTACTGAACTGAAAAAGCTGAAGCATCCACGATGGCTCAGAGAACCCAACACATTTCAGAGAACCCAACACATTTGTACTTTAGAAATACAAAAGTATTTCACTAGTTGTCTTTATCTTACAAGAGTGAGAATTGACATAGAAATAAAATCTAAAAAGATATGTTCATTATTTTAAAAGAAGCATTATTGAGATACAGTTTATAGACCATACAATTTGCCTGTGTAAATGTATAGTTCAAAGATTTTTGGCAAATTTAGAGTTGTGCACCTATCACCACTACCTAATTTTAGAGCATTTCCATCATCCCCTCCCCGACAAAAAAATCCCTGAGCCAATTTGTAGTTATCTATCACCAGCCCCAAACACTAATTTACTTTATGTATCTGTAGATTTGCCTTCCTGGAGAATCCCATGTAAATTGAATCATACTATACGTTGTCTTTTGTGTCTGGCTACATTCAGTTAGCAAGATGGTTTTTAAGGATCATCTGCGTTGTAGCACATGGTCAGTACTTCATTCCTTTTTGTTTCCAAACAGAATTAAGTGTATAGATATATTACAATTTGTTTATTCACCAGTTGGTGGACATTTGTTTTGCTTTGTTGGGCTATTATGAATAATGCTGCTGTGAATATTTATGTACAAGCTTTTATGTGGACATATTTTCATTTTCCTTGGGTAGATTCCTAGAACTAGAAATCCTGGGTCATATAGTAAATCTATGTTTAACTTTTTAAAATGTCAAACTGTTTTCCAAAGTGACTGGATCATGTTGTAATCCCACCAGCAACACATGAGGGGTCCAGTGACTCTACAGTCCCTTGAATATTTGTTATTGTCTATCTTTTCTACTTAGCCACACATGGTTCACTCTTAATGAAATGTGTGATAATGAAATGTGTGAAACGGTGCTTTCATATTTGTCCCCTACATATAAAAATACATCCAGCATTTATTGAGGGCCTGCTATACGTAATGATTTTTAAATATATTACTGTTAACCTACCACTAACAAAATGAGATGTCATCTAAAGTTTATAAATGAAAAAATTAGGTTCTGAAAACTTAAAATTTCCCCATGGAATCCCAGCAAGCAGGTTGCAAATCTGAATTCAATGCCACAAAATGTAAATGCAAGAGTTATTCATGCAGAAGTCAAGACACATTTGAAATACAAGCATGGGCTTCAGTTTACCTCTGAATGGCCAAGATATTTCTACTAATGTCATTAAAAAGAGGAATAAACAATACATTTAACTATTTCTAATGATTACAGAGTTTCTTTGAAGAAACTATACTGAAATTCTAATGAACAATTTCACTTCAAAATTTTCTCTTAAAATGTCATATTCCAAAGTTGTAGTTTTGCCTCAGGATTAACCAGCAAGATATTTATGACAATCAAAACTCAAATGAAACATACTTCATAGCAATGAAATGCTGAATGGTTTTTATTAACTCTACTAAATCATTTGCTACCATCAAAAGATGTAAATTCTGACAACTGCTGTTCATGTTTGAGTGCTTAAAAGACATCTATTGCCAGTTTCTGGAGTCCCACCTGTGATTGAAGAGTATTGATGTTTCATCTAGCATGTATTTCATCATACATAGGCTTTTGGCAGAATGGTGGCCAAAGGCACTAGATGGAACTACTCCAGCTGAAAATCTTTAACTTATCACCTACTCTGTCCATAGCTATCTTTTTTTTTTTTTTTTCTTTTGAGACAAAGTCTCACTCTGTCACCTAGGCTGGAGTGCAGCAGTGTAATCACAGCTCACTGCAGCCTTGACTTCCCCAGGATCAAGCCATTCTCCCACTACAGCCTCCCTAGTAGCTGAGACTACAGGTGTCCACCATCATACCCAGCTAACTTTTTGTATTTGTAGAGGCAGGATCTCATCAGGTTACCCAGGCTGGTCTCAAACTCCTGGGTTCAAGCAATTCTCCACCTCCCAAAGTACTGGGATGACAGGCATGGCCACAACCTCTTAACCTACCCTTGCCCTCTCTTGCCACCAATATGACTTCATCTGATCTACCCTTTTTTATTCAAATGGCCATCCTGCTTTCTCAAAGCTAATTCTTCTCTGCCTTGGAGATAAACTAAATACTGGCTTGAAATAATCAGCATTTCAGAAAGGGTAACTTCATTCCCTTAGGATTTATTTGACCTTTTGACACAGAAGGTTTGCTAATGAGTACTTGCTTCCCTGTTTTGTTTCAGAATATCTGTTGATGTAGTTCCTTGCTCCTCAAAATATGGTCCACAGACTGATAGCATCGGTATCCTCTGCAAGCTTGTTTAAAATGCAGAATTTCAGGCCTCATTCTTGACCTACTAATTAGAATCTGCATTTGAATAATCTCCCCAGCTGATTCCTATGTGCTAGGTCATTAACTTTAGCACAGGCTCTCAGGTCTAACCCATAGACCCAGAACCTCACATTACCCAGTTGAAAATCTGCACCTACCAGGAGTAATAACAGGGAACATTTATAGTTCAGAAAGCACTTCCTTCTCTTCTGTCTGCAGAGGTTTCTTCCCTCTGCCTCCAAACATGCTAAAGCCACTCCCTATTAAACAACAAAATCTCCTGACTCTGTTATCCCTTTGAGGAAAAATGCAATATTGTTCACATTTATCTACTTCCTCTCCCTGTGAAAGTATCTAACATCCCCATCCTGTTGAGTCCAGATTTGCCTGTATGACTTGCTTTGGCCAATGAAATGTTAGCAAAAGTGATCTGTGTCATTTCCGAGCGGAAGCTTTGAGAGTCAGTGATGCCTTGCCCCTCTCTCTCCACTGTCACAAGCCTGGCAATGGTTCCGTCAACTTGAGTCCAGAAAGAAGACAACAAGGAGCAAAACTAAATGTGACTTATGGAGGGCAAGTAAATTTGCTGTTGAAAGCGACAGAGATTTGGGGTCCACTTGTTACAGCATAATTTTGCAAAAGCTTACTGATACATCTTGAATCACTATTATTTTCCTGTTTTCCTCTTTTTCAGTTATAAAGGAATAAATGTACCTAGAGGGAGAAATCTTTAGAGATTCACTAACATCTGAACTCTCAAAAAACATGTTTAGGGTTGTCATTCTTCCTCTAATTTCTAGATTACTCCCAGTTTGCATTATAATTTTTATTTCTCCAGAGCAGGAATCAGCAAATATTTCTTGTAAAGGTCCAGACAGGGAACATTTCAGGCTTTGCAGACCATATGAACTCTCTCACAACTACTCGGCTCTACCCTGGTAGTATGAAAGCAACCTTAGAGACTACATGAGCAAATGGGTGACTGTTGCTATGATCTGAAAATCCATGTGTTGGAAACTTAACCCCCAATGCAACTGTGTTGGGAGGTGGGGTCTTTTAGGAGGTGTTTGGGTCATGAGGGTTCTACCCTCATGAATGGATTCATGCTGCTATAAACAGGTCTTGGAGGAGTGGATCCACTCTCTCTTGCCCTTCAGCCTTCTTCCAGGAGGCCCTCAGCAGATGCCATCATATTGATCTTGAACTTCCCAGCCTTCAGAACTGCGAGAAATGTCTGTGCTTTTTAAATTACCCAGTCTCCAGTATTAATTGTTCTACCAGCACAAAACCAAGGCAACTGTGTTCCAATAAAACTTTCTTAGTCCAAGTTTCAGAACTGAGAAGTTATTCTTAACTCATCTACCACCCTAACTCCATCTACACTAAGCCGAGTATCAAATGCAAAATCACAGAAATTCCACCTGCAAGGGATATTTGACATCTTTTATTTTAACTCAATCCCATAAATTTAAGAAGAAATTGTTACCCAAACAAGAAGTCATGCCCCAAACAAAACTCTAATTAGTGTCATACATGCCAAAATATAGTGGGAGAAATGTACTGATGTCTTCAATTTACTTTGAAATACACCCAAAATATAAGATGGATGCTGACTGGGTATGTGATAAAGCAAGGATAGTAAAACACAATTTGTAGATCTGGATAATGGGTATACAGATATTCCCCGTACAATTATTTTAACCTATCTGAACACTTTTATAATGTTGAGGGGAAAATATCAAAGCTAAAGTGTGTAAGTCCTAGGACATCATCAATTGACTTATGAAGCATAATTTCACTTGCTAAATATCTCATGGGAATTTAGCAGACAGGATGTGAAAACTATCTAAATAAGGTCTGAGCTACCATCTGAAGTACCTCCACAGTCATTGAGAAACACTTTTTGAGCCCCTATTGTATGTTAGGCATTGACACCTTGGTAAAGAAGATAGATGTGGCAGCTAAAAGGAGACAAATGCTGACCACTCCCTATCAAACAACCCTATTGACCAACCCTTGGGGGGTGTGAGATTCTCTAACATCTATTGTTCCATCCATTAGGCACTTAATGTTTATTATGTTGTGTTTGAGCCTTTCTCAGACAGACTGCAAGCTCCTGAAACACAAGGATCTGTCCACTGACCTCAGTGCCTTGCATATCATATCCACAAAAGCCTGCTGCCATGCTCGTTCATAAAGGAGCAGCTTTGATGAACAATATGTGAAGGTGTGGCTAAGGTGATGCTATGCCTTCATTTATATATGAGGCAGACCTCTGTCAACATGATCCAGCAATTTTTTAAATGGCTGAAGGCAAATATCTTTGCCTCTTTGAGTGAGTAGAGTCAATGAATTCTTTTTTAGATGGAGTCTCACTCTGTCATCCAGGCTGGAGTGCAATGGCACAATGTCAGCTTACTGCAACCCCTGCCACCTGGGTTCAAGCAATTCTCCTGCCTCAGCCTCCCCAGTAGCTGGGATTACAGGAGGCTGCCACTGTGCCCAACTAATTTTTGCAGTTTTTAGTAGAGACAGAGTTTCACCATCTTGGCCAGGCTGGTCTTGAACTCCTGACCTCGTGATCCACCTGCCTCTGCCTCCCAAAGCACTTGGATTATAGTCATGAGCCACCATGCCGGCTGAGTCAATGAATTCTTATTCTTTCATAAAGTAAGCAGAGCCAGCTGTCAAGAGGATGGTTAAATAACAATATGTAGTCAATCCTACTCATTAGTGGAATCTGTACTTGTGAATTTGCATATTCACTAAAATTTATTTGTAGCCCCCCAAAATGATACTTCAGGCACTTTCACAGTGATTCGAGGACAGGAACAAAGCCATGAAATATTTGAGTGGCCCAATGTGCAGGTCAACTCAGGCCAGAAAAGGCAACACTCTGCCTTTTTCTTTCAGCTCACATGCTGTAAACAACTGTGAGATTTTTTGCTGGCCTTTTTAGTGCCACAGTTTTCATATATTCTGTGCTATGTGTCGGTGATTTCACTGTTCAAAATGGCCTGCAAGCACATGCTGAAGTGTTGTTTAGTGGGTCTATGCTCAGGAATGCTGTGATGTGCTTTACGGAGAAAATACGTGTATTTGAGAAGCTTCTTTAAGGTGTGAGTTACAGTCCTATTGGCTGTGAGCTCAATGTTAATGAGCCCAAGTATATTAAATAAGATGTCTTTAAACAGAAACACACATAAAAAAAGCTACATATTGTTCAATTGATGGAATTGTTGCAACCAGAGCTTCACAGGAACCTAACCCTGTATTTCCCCTAGAAACAGTATTTGCTAAGGCAGCAATCTTAGTGACTTTATGAAACATAGTGAGCAAGCATAACTGGAGCCAGCAGCTTCTTGAGAGACATTACGAAGCTCTGCCACAGGCACAACCATTCTCACTTTGTCCATGAGCACACATGTGGATATACAGCAGTTCCCCACTTATCTGCAGTTTCTGTCACTGCAGGGCAACTGTGGTCTGAAAATAGTATGTATAGTACAATACTATATTTTGAGAGAGACTACATTTACTTAATTTTTTTACAGTATATTGTTATAATTGTTTATTTTTATTAATCTCTTACTGTGTTTAATTTATAAATCAAACATCACCCTAAACTTTATTATGTATGTAAAGGAAAATAAAATTTATATAGAGTTTTGGACTATTCTCCATTCCAGGCATCCACTGGGGGCCTTGGAAAGTATTCTTTGCAGGTAATAGTGGACTACTGTAGCCAGAACAGCTGGTTAAGGAAGCATAAGCAGACAGGTAGATGTTGCAAGACACCAAAATTTAATGCAAGCCTGTCCTATTTGAGTAGTAAGGAGAAATCTATAATCAGCATCAAATAAAATATTTCTTCTTTGGGTGGCCATAAGGCATAGACAGTCATACCTAGATATAAACATAGTTTATGATGGTCTGCAAGGTCACACTGAGGCCTGAATTTTCCTTTAAGTAACCCTCTAGGACATCGTGAATTAAAAAACAATCAATCATGGAAACAGATGGGATATAGAATCTGTTGCTGTGTTGCAATTAGTAAGAGGGGATATGGATAAAACAAAACTCATTATGCTGAGAAGCAGAAGCATTGCAAACAGCAAAAGACCTTATGGTCAACTACAGGTGTAAGCTGAAGGACAGACATACCCTTCCTGAAGCAGAGACAAGACCAAAATGATAAATACATCCCAGGTTGCTCACAGATGCTCATCCCAAACAAGGAAAAGCATTAAGCAGTACTTAGTCAGGAACTGAGATGACAGTAGGCCTAAGAATGGTCATGACTCAATGATAGTCACTTATCTTTGTATTTTAAAAAACAGTTAAAGAGACAGTATTTTGATTTGATGTGTTTAAAGTCTTACAGGGCTGGGCATGATGGTTCACATCTGTAATCACAGCACTTTGGGAGGCTGAGGCAGGCAGATCACTTAAGCCCAGGAGTTCAAGACCAGTCTGGGTGACATGGCAAAACCTTATATCTACCAAAAATACAAACAGTAGCCGGGTGTGGTGGCACATGCCTGTGGTCCCAGCTACTTGAGAGGTTGAGGTGGGAGGATCCTTTGAGCTCAGGAGGTAGAGGTTGCAATGAGCCAAGACTGTGCCACTGCACTCCAGCCTGGGCAACCGAGCAAGACTGTCTCAAAATAATTTTAAAAGTCTTACAGCTCAGAGGAATGGAGATGTATTGATACTTTATATATGAAAGCAAAACCCTTAATCCTGAAAGCATTGAATGTGGCCCTCAAATGTTCTCTAAGTTTCTCAGGGCTGAGTAGTCCACATGCAGTTTAAGTGGCTATGGGGTATCCCTGGTCCTTCTGCACATAGGCCAGCTCTACTGCCTTGCTACTCAAAGTATGGTTCACAGCCAAGAAGTGCAACATCACTTGGGGATTTGTTGAAAATCCAGACTCTCCATCTCTAACCTAGAAGTACTGAATCAGCTTGCATTTTAACAAGATGTGCAAGTGATTCACATTTTAAAGCTGGAGCAGCAATGGTCTACGATTACAGTGACCAACCATCTAGAGGCCTGGTGTAAGCACCACAAGTCCCATGTAGTGTGAGAAACCTTTTGGTCTCAGACACATCCAGATAGTTGGTCATCCTATTTTAACCCCAATTCCACAACCAAAGGAAGTTCTCAAATGGAAGACTTGAGACTCAAGAGCCACTTAAGGATTATTGTACCCCGAAACAATTTCCCATGGCTTAAGGTTTACTTTAAAGTCACATCTGGTTTTATGTAGTCTTCAGATAAGGAAAATAGAACAAGGATGGAAGAATTCATATGGAAAACTAAGACTTTGAAGAACAATCTTTCTCCACATTCAGTCTTCCATTCCAGGATATAACAGTCTAAGGAATGCATTTTGAAACTGACTGGGAAAAAAGACCAGGAGACCTTCTTCAGGGTCCTAGAGTCATTCTGTGTGATTGGCTGCATTATCTCCACACCTTTCAAAGCCAAGGACAGCTGCTCTTGAGCAGTGGTTCTCAGACTTTAGCTGTGTCAGAAACACTTGCAGGGCTTATAAAGCACAGACAGCTGGGTCCCACCCTCAGACTATCTGATTCAACGTTGCCCCAGATCAGCAACATCCAAAACACAGGAACGATTTTAGAAATGTAGAGTCTCAGGCACCGCCCCAGGGCTGCCAAGTCAGGATCTCTGTTTTACCAAAATCTGGTGATTCGCTTGCACAGTAACCTTTGAGAAGCATTGATATGGAAGACACTCTTAGGAATTTGCTGAATCTGCATCCTGTGTATAAATACAACTACTTCATGTTCTCATTGAGCAAATTTGCATTTCATGCTCTGCTCTTCCTTATTTTTTTTCCAATTTTGGCCATAGAATAGGTGGAAGTTCATAGCCACACAGCTACACAGACTCATTGTTAATAAAGCAAGTTACCTTCAACACCAAGAACTGAAAGTGCTCTCATTGGCAATGAAGGAGCATTTGCCCTGGCTCAAGGAACATAAGGACTTCTGTTCTCTCCAGGGAAGCAGCCACTCAGGGGAAGCCATCACTCTTAGACTAAGGACATCTGGACACAGCCAGTGCCAGCAGCCTGTGTACTAGGCAGACGTACTTCGGAACCCTGCCCTCTACAACAGTTCCTGCAATTTGTTGGCCATACCTCATTGGAAGGTTTGATTCCTGCCAGATTAGCTTACTAAGGATCAGCATATTCCCTTCTGCAAATAGATAATGCTGATGTCACATTTTCTACCTCTACTTCACTTTTGCCAATAACATAAGGCCACATATCCTGTTATTTTCTTCTTTGAAGTCCTTGAACTGGATACCAGTTCTCCTGGAATTTTTCTAAAGAATGATAATAACTTTTATGAAGCACATGTTAAGTGCCAGATATTGTCTTAAATACTTAACATTCCTTATCTTATTTAATCCACACAATAACCCAAGAGGTAGCTACTATGATTATCCCATACGATAGGGAATTCGAGACATAGAGTAGCTAATTAACTTGCCCAAGGTCACCCAGCAGGCAGATTGCAGAGCCAGCACGTTAATAAAAAAAGATGTTAAACCATCATTTTTGTCTTACCTTTTCTTTCCAGAAAGTTCCACCTTAAAAAATATTGTGATAATAGAGTGTTGCATACAGGAATGACCCTGTTGCACTGGAGAATGCCTTTTAACCTGCATGCATCTCAGCTCCGCCTGTCGTAAGTGGAATAATCATAAGCACTCTGCCTCTTGCAGAGGTATTAAGTCTGTGCCTGCACAGTGTAAACTGTAAAAGCACAGGATAAAGACAATGATCAAAGCAATGATAATCACCCCAAGTAATTCACTAACTCTCACAACAACCTTGTGAGACACAGGAAATCGAATCTGGATTAATTGTTGGCAACTGTTAAAATGTGCCATGCCAAGATTCTATTCTTGTTCTTCAGGTGGCTATCTGCTGCAGAGAACTGACTCTCAAGTGAGGGAGGGAATGTCAAACCTTTCCAAGGAGCTGCAGGAGAAACAGAAAAAAGAAACAGGGCTGTTCCCACCTGTACATGAGTGCAGCAATGACTGATAGATGATCGCCAAATCTGGCACACAGATAGGTTACATTTCTCAGCCTCCTTTACAGTTAAATATGGCCCTAGGATTCAGATTTAGACAATGAAATGTGAGAAATCATGCCCCATCAAAATCTGCCATTCATGATTCTCTCTCTCTTGCTCCATCTGCCAATTGAATGTCAATACCCAGAGCAACCTAGGAAACCAGGCATTGAAGACAGCTGAGCCTTTGTTATCCTGAGTCCCTGAATGACTGTGTGGAATGATCCTTACCTACTGCTCCTCTCTAGTCCAGGTATACCATTATTGTATTGATTTCTACATATTACATCAAATTTAACTTTATTAAGCCACTGAAATTGGGTATTTATCTGATACCATAGCTAGTATTAGCCAAACTATTGATCAATGTCCCCTTTATCTAAAAATCTGCTTTCTGCTATTTTAAATATGTTACTTCTATTGCAAATTCCCATGAATAATGATTCCATCTAAGTTAGAAGAGGAAAATATCCATAATAGATTGGGGAGATTTTATTCTCATATGTATGTTGATCTGATTCTCTTCCTAACTCCTGTATAGGATATTGGCCATGGTGAGTGAATGACAGTTTTGATTGTTGAATAGAAGAATAGGAAGAACAATTTTTGCAGGAAGGATAGAGGAGTTTGCTGAAGAGGAAGAGGTTGGTCATTGTGATTTCATCAGATTTCCAAGACCATAGAAGAGTTGCAAAGTGAGGTGGGATGGCTCCAAAAAGAAGTCACCTGACTTGACAATTTTGCCAAGACAGACACAGGGAGCAGGAGAAAGAGGCGGGTTAGAGTGCTAATTCCCTGGGGAAGCAGGTTCCAGATTGTGAGGGTCCAGAGGACATTGGTATGAACTTCACTTACATTTACTCTGGGTGTAAGTTGATAAAATTCTATTTAGATATATTTATCCCAATTTTATAGATTAAAGAAGTGCCATGTTTGATTTGCCCAAGGTCATGCAGCACAATTCATTTCCCAAATCATTAAGGACCTGCAGTTTTGTTTCTCACAGTCCTCAAGGCAGCACGTTCTCTCCAGCCATTTCATCTTTCTCTGGGTAATATCTGTTTCCCAGATTTTTCCCACTGCAACCACATCCCATGCCAGCCTGGTAACCAACAATTTGGAAATTTGAAACCAATAGAGATTTTGAGACATGAATAGGTTAGTTGCAGATGTGGGAACATTATAATCCTGGTGTAGTGCCATTGTACCTACTCTTTGCCCCTTATGAGCAAGAAAGACTATCACCAAGAGAAAACAGCTCCGAAAGCAATGTGGCACCAGCCTTACCAGGCAGGGAAAAGAAAGAAGAAAGAGTGCTCCGAGGCCTTTGTTCTGGCTGCATACATGTGACAGCTTTCAGAACCTCAGCAGATCTCCTGGCAAGAACGGCATAGAGCAAACCCCTCCTCCCCACTGGGCAAGGGTAATGCCTCCTGGCAAAGACCTCAAGCACATCTATCTCTCTCCAGGCCCTTCTAGGGCTGCTGTGCATCTGGAGAACAGATGGGAGAGTCTGCTTGTCTGACTGTTGGCTGTTTTATTTCACTCAATAAACATTTATTGAGGATCTAGTTGTGCCAAGCCCTAGGCTGAGGGATGTTCCATTGATGTTTGTGCAAGTGAGTATGCATTGACCAAGGTACAAGTGCTGAGAGAATATGTGTGTGTGTGTATATGCGTGTGTGTGTGCATGTGTGTGTGTGTGTGTACCCTCGAATCACCAAAACAACAGGAGAATGGTGAAAAGGAGTGGACAGCCAATAGCACAGCCAATCAGCTTTGTCATAGAATAAATGTCATGGTCTATGTGAGTGCTTCTCAAACTTGGCTGTGCACACGAATCACCTGGGTATCTTGTTAAATTGCAGATTTTGATTCAGCAGGTCTGGGGTTGAGCCCTAGATTCTGCATTTCTAATGGGCTCCCAAATGATGCTAATGCTGCCCATCAGGGACCATAGTTAGAGCAGCACTTTGAGAGGCTGAGGCAGGCCTCCCAAAGATTAGGCTCATCTAATCTTCTTGCTGATCTCATACATTAGTTTGATGTTGTGTGGGCTGGCAAGAGATGTACATTGAATTCAAATCTATATGTGCCCATGAGGGAAATGAATGTATGGAACTCACTTAAAAATGGGCCCACAATATGCCTGGTACTTTGTCTATGTACATTCAACTAATTCTCACAGGTAGATGTTGTTAATCTCTTTTACAGTTGAGAAAATGTAAATTCAGAGAAATGAAGTAACTTTTCTGAGGTCTCACAGCTAGGAAGTATTAAAGATAAGATATGAAATTAAGTCTCCTGTCTTTTAAAATCCATATGTTATCTCCTTCCCTAAGGGGTCTCTTCATCCATTTAAGTTGCCTCCTGTCTACAAGAGATGGTTTGAAGCACCACAGGTTTTGAACTGGGAGGTGCCGTCACATGGTCCCTTGACATTCAGTAAAACCTAATATGGAATTCTCTGCTCAGCAGCATTGCTCAAGTAATCCAGTTTTTAAAAGCATGCTTATCATTAAAACCTCTAGGTGAATGTTTAAAAAAAAAACACAGTATTAGCTGGTTTTCTTTTCCTGGTAATGACCTGACAGCAGTGAACAGGTATCAGTATCAAGAAGGTGATGGATTTCTGTCATGTCAGAGCAAAGGAAATAATATTAATAAAGGCCAAAGGTGAGATTCCTTCCACTCCGAGAAGAAATACTGTGAAGACTGTTTACCAGGAGCCCCAGCCTCTGCCCGGCAGTCTCCAGAGAGTGAACGTGTGACTATCGTTATGCAGCCCAGCCAAATATTCAAACTATATTGGGTTTCATGGTTAGAGAATTATGTTTATTGTTTCCTCTAATCAATTTTACTTCACAAAATAAAGAGTGATATATCACTCTTAAGTTCTCGGAAGAAAGGAGTGTCAGAAACCTTACAAATAAAGTATGTGTTAAAGAAAATGGGTATAGGGTGGGCTCTGAACTGAAGAGAGGATATATGGCCTACTCTTTAAGCTCATAGGAAATTGTGACCTCGAAAAAGTACCCATGATTTCTCAAGAGAACTATTACTTAACAAAATCTCCACAATAACAATGAATAACAGCCTGCCAAAGAATATAAATAGAAAAGGATTTAATATATATCCCATAGTTATGAGATTATTGGCCCAGGGAGTCTTGTGCTAATAAGATCACTCCCTCAACCCCCAAATCAAATTCCTCACAAAATAATATTCATATTACTAACCTTTATGAAGAGAGAAGATAATCCTCTATAATTTTCAGCCCAATTGGCATTTATTTTTCTA
This sequence comes from Cheracebus regulus, assembly GCA_963574635.1. Lineage (NCBI taxonomy): Eukaryota > Metazoa > Chordata > Mammalia > Primates > Pitheciidae > Cheracebus > Cheracebus regulus. Next base: position 56,065 of record CAUYQU010028511.1, read on the forward strand.
TAAAGGAAATAAAGAAATCAAAACGATAAAATAATTCCGTTTTGAAGTAGTTTTTAATGTGCTGATCTAACAATAGCTTTGAATATATAATGGAATCGTTTATATGTTTTATATCTAAAGACAATGAATCTCTGATAAAAACAAAAAAATGAAGATAACCCGAATTATTTTCCATCACTTGCCTATTTCCATAACTGTAGCCAGTCTTGGGCAGTTCTCAATCTTCCCTCCCTACTTCATTTTATTACTCTCAGGAAGATTGCTCAATAGAAAATCGAACCAACAAAAATGGAGAATTCTTAATGCATCATTAGGTCTTTGGAGCATGTAAACAGACTGCATCAATTAAGAAAGGGATCACGAATGTATTTTCCATCTTCTAATTATTAAAACTAAAAAGAGAGCATTTCTCAATAGGCTCTTTCATATTTAATTTTATTAGTTCTATGTAATTATATTTAAGATGAAGGATATAAAATTCACTAAATAGAAGCATTAATAAATGTAAAATAATAATTTCTAAAATGTGTGTAGTGTATATTTTTAAATCTTATACATCCATTATTCTTCATAGATATACAACTGCTGTTTATAAGTATGAAATATTGCTAATTATTTCATTAGTAGTAAACCAATTTTATTAGTGGTTATTTGTTTACATTAGAGACATTTTTAAAAGACAATTAGGATTAGAATTATGTAATGAACTTGCCTTCTGTTGGTCTAGTCTTTTTTTTTTTTCTAATCTAAAGTATCAAATCAGCAGAATAGTGTTCAATTTTGATACAGGAGTTACTATAAATTTGGTTTCATTTTTCCCCCTTGAAATGGAATTCTCAGCATGACCTTTCTATACATGGGATTTCAAACTGCAGCACACTATCTGTAATATCCTAAGTTAAACAAGGATTTCCTGATCCACTACATCGGTTTGAGTAATAGTTACATCTAAGCAGCAGTTCTGACCAATTACAAGCACATGGTCATGGGCTGTGACCGAAGACCAGGGTTTGTGTATGTACCATCTATGTTGATAATATTTCTGGAGCTATAGCAGGTAAACTCCTTTCTCCTAGCTAAGTTTTGAAATCTTATGTAATATTTTTAGAGATAATACCTTAGGTGGGAAAAATGGGAAAACCTTCATGGAATTGTTTAACTGAGTATACAATAAAGTTCAAGAAAGCAAATGTGGAATCATTTGGTTTTGATTGACAGTTTTTGTGTTTTACAGCATCTCCTGGCTACTTATCTCCAGCTAAAAAATAGTTTAATGATAGTTCAATTAGGATGTCTTTCTGTATTCCCTCTCCACACCTCTGCCCCATTGGTTTCAAAAATACTGTGCAAAACCCCACATCACATGTGAATCACAGTGTATTTTGGTGTTTGTCTTCCTAGCTAGAACACAACTTCCAAGAAGCTGGGCACTATGTGTGTGTGTTTCTTTTGTTTTTAGCCCCTACATCTAGTATATCTGGAAAAGGATAGATGTCAAGTAAACACTTGTTAAGTGATATGGAAGTGGTTGTGCTAGACGTTGTCTTTACATTTGAGCTCCAAGTCATCTTTGCATTTTTTTAACTCTTACTCATGCCTGACTAAAGAAAATGGTCCTGTAGGACAACAGCAAATACTAGCCATTTACATTTCAAGGCTATAAAAGACATTTACATACATTGTTTCAGGCAACCCTTTCAAGCCCATGAGATAGGAAATTTGGTTCTCTATGTCATACAAAAGAAATTTAAAGCTCAGAGAAATTAGGTGTATTTTCCATATTCATGGTTTAGCAGGAATGTTGTGAAAGCAATGCTTGTATCAGGTCCTTAGGTATCAAATCCAAAACTGTTGCTATGAACCCACAGCAACCTTCATTCTTTGCTGGGCATCTCTGGGAAAGCCCTGTAACCACTTCAACTAAGGTGGCAATAGCCAGAGAAGCAAAGAAGGATCAACTAATTCATATTCTAACTATCCTGTGCCTTAACACCTCCATTTAATAAATGACAGATAAATATTGGTCCCATCTAGGCAGTTACAAGTCTGTTATTTTTAAATCCACAGTGTAAGAATTGATGGTAGTTGATAAGATGCCAGGTGTCCAGATCTAGAATTATGTTCCAAGAACCACAGCAGTAATACTTAAGTGCTTTAAAAGAATCATCCCTTTAATCTTCACAACCACCTCTGAATTAGGTGCTAATTATCCCATTCTGCAGGTGAGAAAACTTAAAGTCAGAAAAATGAAATAATCTTGCTGGAGGTCATTTATCTGGTGAGTGGTAGAGCCCTAACTCAAAATCTCATTAGTTTGAGTCATAGAGCTGTGTTCTCAGCCATGATATCATCCAATCCCCTGCTCCCACTCAGCTGAGACATTTTCTAAAACCTTATGAACCTCAAACTCAATCTGTAGGATACATTTTTCAAGCCTCTTTATGCACTTCGATTCATTCTTTAAAAACTCTTTTTAAATTAGTATGCATTTTAAAAGGATATTCTTTCTCTATATCTAAAGACAAGTATAATTTTGTAACAATCTGGATTTGTGCTTCAATTATCCAAACTGTTTCTTCCCACTTTATTTTTTTTTATTTTTTGAGCCAAAGTCTCACTCTGTAACCCAGGCTGGAGTGCAGTGGCACCATCTCAGCTCACCTCTGCCCCTGGGTTCAAGAGATCCTCCCATCTTAGCCTCTGAAGTAGCTGGGACTGCAGATGTGCACCATTATACCTAGCTAGCTTCTGTATTTGTTGTTGTTATTGTTGCAGAGACAGGGTTTTTCCATGTTTCCCAGGCTGGTCTCGAACTCCTGGGTTCAAGCAATCCTCTCACCTTGGCCTCCCAAAGTGCTGGGATCATAGGCATGAGCCACCGTGCCTGGCTTCCTTCCCACATTTTTCAAATTCAGTGGATAATTTATCACAATTTACCTTTATCCCTTTTACTTATGTAAGCCTAAACATAAAAAGTATACATCAAGAAAAAGGGGTATTCTAGACACTCAAATAAGGTTAAATTCTCAAGAACAGCATTACAGCCGTTATCTTCCTTTTTTTTTTTTTTTTTACTATAGATTAACAAAAATAGATCACTAAAGTTGCATGCACTTTTACTTCTGAAAGCTGGAGCCAAAAACTTCCTAGTCTTACTATATTGGAGTAAATTAGTATCTTTGTCAATGCCAATTCCTAAATTGAGTATTTTCTATCATATTAAATACTTTTTATTCAAATATATACTTCAGTTCATGTGACTAAAACCATAAATTGCTAACCAGCAGCCCACAAGCCAAATTTCATCCCATAATGTATTAGATTTTGGTGCTTCTTTTCTTTTTCATTTTCATTTAGTTGGCATTAAAAGAACAACCTGGAGATTTTACACAGATTTCCAGAGTCACACAAAAATTCAGATTTCTAAACACTTATATAAAGTCAGACATTTGTCATTACTAGTCTGAAATTGCTCCAAAGCAAAGTAAGTGCCTGGAGCTGAGTTAGGGCTGCCCTCTTTCATGTTCTTAATCCATACCGCTATTGTCATATATTATTGCTACCTCCCTCTGGACTCCTGACTTCTGAATGCATTTGAATGTTCCATCCCAGCACATGAAGTGTTCTTTGTTTATTTAAGCTTACATTTTGGAGGCCACATCTCATAAAAATAAACTATTTTTCTTTTGTTTGATATAATGGATATCTTTACTCTGCAGTGACTTTATTACAGGATATACTAGAAGATCACTGCTTTTCCCTTTCCCAAAGGTTATAGCTTTCCAATATACTTGTCAAGCTATAGTCTCTGAAAGTTTTTAGGTTATCTGGTCTGTCTCAGTTGACAACCATATCATCAGAGGCAGACCTCGTGGACCTTTGGTAAGCAAAATTTTGGCCACACTGTCACTCTGCTATTGCTCCTGTGAATATGTTACCTTTCGTGGCAAAAGAAATTTTGCAGATGTAATTAAAGTTACTCATCAACTGACCTTTAAAAAATGAGAGATTATCCTGGATTATCTAATCACACAAGGCTTTAAAAAGCTGAGAACTTTCTCTGGCTGCAAGTCAGAGAAATTGGATGTCCAAGGACTCACTGTTGCTGACTTTGAAGAAGGGTACCCAGAGAATGACTCTAAAAATTGAGAATGATCCCCAGCTGACAGCCAGAAAGGAAATAGGGACTTCAGTCTTAGGACCACACAGAACTGAATTCTGTCAACCACTTGAACAAATCTGAGAGAAAAATCTTCTCTTGAACCTCTAGATAAAAGTTCAGGGGAGCTGATGCCTTGATTTTTGGCCTCATAAGCCTGCCTGAACTTCTGACTTATGGAAACAGTGATATAGTGAATGTGCGATGTTTTCAGCCACTAATTTTGTGTTAATATGTTAGGCAGTGATAGAAAACGAATACAGGCCCCATGGCCACTGGTGACCCTAATGAGTACTATCAGAAAGGTTCAGAATGCTTCATTCTCAGCAATCATTGTTTCCTTTTTGGTGTGACTTTGTCCTTAATCATTTATGTTTCCAAGCCAATCCTGGTGAATTAGAGCCTGTGCTAGTTTTTGATCCCCGCCATAACAAGATTAACACAAACAGAAAATAAGAGGGCCAAAACTGGTACTGAGAAAATAAACTGAGGGCTATGAAGATCACATCGAATCTGAACCTCTTCTGTTTTAATTTTTCAGCACTATCCCTTTTAACCATAATATTGAATATATTCATAAGTGAGGCAAGAAAAAAAGCTATCTACTCTAAGTTTTACATCTTTATTAAATTATCAAAACTACAATTGTCATTGTAACAGTGAAACATTAATCCAATTCTAAAATTAAATGCAGAACACGTTTACAAAAGCCATCAATTTTGGATCTTCTTTTGTCAAACTCTAATGTTCAAACAATATTTTAGTAGTAAGCCTTATTTCACCAGTGGAAAAATCTTAAGGAAGACAAGACTATATATTCACTCAATACAAGACTCTAAACTTTACTCATCTCTGTGATCTGTACCATTTGCAGCACAGGTAGACAGATGATCACATTCTTCATGGTTTAATACCAGGAAGATGTGGGTTGTGCAAGTAAAGTATTCTCCACCTTGGATATTCTCTGTCTAGCTCAAGTCATTCATTCACTCATTCATTCAACAAAGGAGGCCAATTGATAAGGTCAAAGAGGTGAACTATATGATAAGATTTTCTTCGTAGGATGTATTGCTATCTGAAACTATCATTTTATTTGTCTAATTTACTGTGATATATGTCTCCCAAGAGAATGTCAGCCCCTAGGGGCTGGTAAATTTGCTTTTCTGTTCATTGATGGACATCCAACCTTTAGATTGGCGTCTGGTACATAGTAGATGCTCAATAAATACTTATGAAATAAATACATACATAAATGATTAAAAAAAATCTTGGTCAGCATCCAGAAGTTCTGATATACAACTGTTATTCACATTCTCTAAATTGTTCCTGTCCCTCTTTTTCCTAACACTAATGTCTCCAAAGTATCTTCATTAATACAGTAAATCCTCTCCTTCTGCATTTATTCAACAAACACTATTGAACACCTTGAATATTCCCTGTCTCACTCAAGAATTGTTCACTTATTCATTTATTCATTGATTTAACAAAGGAGGCCAAGGATGAGGTCAAAGAGATAACAGGAGCCAGATCACAAAGAGCTTGGTAAGACACTGTAAGATCTTGGGCTTCTAGTAAGAAGGAGATGGGAAGCCGCCGTTTGGAGGATGCTGACACAATAAATGTCATATTCTGATTAACTTTTTATTAAGGCCAACGTATTTATTATATGAGGCAAGTGTAGAAACAGGATCTCCAGTCAGGAAGCTGTTGGAATACTCTCATGTTTTTTGACTGCCAGTGTTCTCATGTAATTCAAACTAGGTTCTTGAATAAACTTTGCAAGGAAACAGGAGTCATATTTGAAACACTTGTAGGATGCTCAGCACTGATTGCCAGCTGTCCTCTTATATCCAGTCCCTTGCCATGTATAGGATCATGGAGCATTGCTCCTGCAAAGAATTAGAGACCTAATTGCAATTGCCTCCATTCAAAGAAGAGGAGATTTCCTTTTGCTCATTCCTTGGTGGTCAAGGCTCATTTCCTTTAACAATGCTATCTTATTCCTCTTCTGCTCTGATCTAGCATTATCTACATTCACTCTCTCAAAACCCAAACTGAACCATGTTTACATAAAAATGTTAAAGTGCATTGTCCTGAAAGAGAACACACAGCATTTGCAGAGAGCCAGTCAAGTCTCTTCCAAAGCCCATGATGCTTAGATCATCCCACACTGAAAATCTCACTTGTTTTCAGGCTTCCCCAGTAACCACATTGAAGAGACAGTTTATGGTGAGTTGTCTCCATCATGCTTTCTTGTGAAGGATCTAATCTTAAGATAGACTCAATTGACCTATACAACTTGGGCCCCCAGGGCCAATGAATGTAACTCTCACTACCTATTATTTTGTTAAGGTGTGTCCATATTAATGGAGATACTGTGGCTTCTGGGCGGCTCAATATTATTATGAATATATTTGTAGATATAGAACCTGGTGTCATTGGTGAGGTGCTCTAACTACAGAATAAAGAACAGCAGTTAAGAAGGTCTGAATTGCCACTTCCATACTTTTGGTTCCGCAACCTTTGTTCCAGTCATTTAACTTTGTCAAGGCTGTTTCTTTACCTATAATATTAGCCTACTTGGAGAGTATAATAAATGCAATAACATGTGTCAGGCTTTCAGTAGAGTCTGGCACATAGCAAGCACTCAATATTAGTAATCAGCATCTAAACCATTATTCCAATTTTCACCATCCCTGCAAAGATGGGCATGAATCTTCCAAAATGGTACTGAATTCAGGAAGTTATTTGCTTGGATTGCTACCTTTCTGTCACCTGCTTGTAAAAACCACGGTATTGGAAAAGGGGCATTCTGAAGAATGGTAGCATGGATCCACAGACACATTTCATCAATTCCCTTTCTTCCATCTTTTCTGTGTTTACTTATTGGCATAGGTGAAACTGAGGCAAGAGTTCTAAGCTTCTTAAGTTTGACGTGATGAATGCAAAGACCACCAAGTAAGCACAATTCGGTAGATGAAATCCTATAATGGTGGAAACAGCCAGGGCAAAACGCACACAGATATTTTCATTTTGTTTGTTTTTGCTTATATAAGAGTGATGAAAAAAGACAATTTAAAAGGATAAGGGACAGAAGAAGGGAAGAGAGAAGGGAAGGGCACAGCAGAAAGTGAAGGGAAAAAAAAGGAAGGACTGAAGAAGAAGAAGGAACTATAATAGAGGGAAAAAATGAAAAAGGAAAGAAGGGGAAAAAACGGAAAAGAGAGTTACTAGGAGACTGATTCTACAGCCCAGCATAATGCAAAGGTAAAAGCCAGGATCAGCACAAAAAGATTATCAGAGAATATAAAGTGGTCTTATAAATGAACAAATTGTTCTTGCAGTTCTGTGACTATTTTGTGAATAAAACTGCCTGTCTCCCTAGAAAACTGAAACTTTAGATTTTTCTTGACCTTTGAGTCCAGTGATACCACTGAATGATCACTTGAGTCTTGTTTACATGATTACATTGACGTCATCACTGCTCTTTTGAGAGAAGTAAAACCTTTTACCCTGCAGATGCACCACATGCAAAGTGAAGTGAACTCAAAGATGCCGGTTATGCTCAGAACAGCAGCCTCCTAGTGAAAGAGGGAAGCCTGGTACAACAGTTCTGGGGTTGACATGGATGATACTTCTCACTCAGATATTTGCTTTCATTTTTTATTTTTGTCCAAAAAAATCTGTACACAATATTTAACATGCTTGATTCTCAGTCTCTTAGATCTAGCTCTACGTTTTTTATTATATGTACTCTGCTGGCCAAGAGAAAAAACAGACTATTCAAGATTATGATTACTTAAATTCACTTTTTTTTAGTGGTAGAATTTAATCTGACTTCATTTTCCTAAAATTAAAAATCAAGCATAGTACTGTGTTCCAAATTTGGCAAAAGTGAAATTCCATAATCTGTTGCTTTAGCGTGGGATCCACCAAGCATATTTCTCAGCTCACAAAGGACTTCTACCTTGGAATATACCCAACCACTTAGCATTAAGATGGTGAGTTACCATGAAAGCTCTTTCTGAATTGATGTTCAACCTCTGTAAAATATAGCAAATCATTTTATCTTTAAATAGTAGTACTAGTCATACATCTATCATATCAGGACAAAAATAATGGGTGAGAGTGATATTGGTCTGGACACTAGGGGCTGTGATGGAGGTGAACAGAGGCAGACAGATATGAGCAGGGGTAATGAGGGCGTGTGTTCTCCTTCCGGGTCCATGAGGGGCCGTAGTGTTAAGGGCAAGAATTTCCCAGCGCCATGCCCCCTCCCATCTCTCTCCATCCGGGAGATTCAACAGTTTATGCTTGAATTTCGCGGACGCCAGAAAAAACTAAAAGTCAATCACTCCAGCGGCAGTTCTAAGGAATTCCTTTCACTGGCCCAGGGCCATGTCCACACACCTGAACGGATTTCCCCTCTGGAATCCCCTTCCACACTCTTCGTGGAAGCCTTTCTCTTCTTCTCCTTTCCTTCTCTTTTCTCTACCTAAATAAAATCACCTTTCTGCAACACTTCTTGGTTCCGATATTTACTTTTACGAGCATACGGTGCACCTGCAGCGGCCGCACCGCTTATTCTTTAAGAGGTTGGAAGCCAAGAACCCACAGGAGCTGTGCCTCACGGGCACTCGAGAAAAAAACCCGGTTTCAGTAATAGTCCAAAATACTTATCAACTGGTTGGCCAGAGGACTAGCCAATGAGAACAAAGGTAGACTATGATTCACCAATGCTGGCAGGCTTACCGTGCATATCAGGTACATGCCTACCTTGGACACATGTACCTGATGAATTAAGAAACAGTTGACGCAAAGGAGTAAATCTAAGTTTCTGGACTGAATAATTGGTTGTATGGTACTGTCGTTTCCCCAGATAAGGAAGACTAAAGAGAGAATAATTGTAGGAGGTTGTTGGTAGCGGTAATTTTGGGTATAAAATGTTGGATATGCTTGTGAAACATCCAAATGGAGATGTTAAATGGGCAATTGAATAGATGTTGCTGGATCTCAGGACAGGAATGGATTAGAGACATAAATGAGTTATTGTATGGATAAAACTTAGAACTATGAGAATGAAAGATATTACCTAAAAGCGAAAAGCAGGGAGAGAAAAGGAAGGTGATATAAAAAGATGGGCCAGAATAGAGCCCTAGTGTTAGAAAGATACAACCTTTATTTAGAGATGAAATCATGAAAGTGGAGCCAGCTGGGAAATAACAAACCCCAAAGAGGAGAACTAAAGTCTCACAGAAGCCACCATAGTCACTGAACAATGCCAACAGAATATGCCTTATGACAGAAAGGGGATGAGTAAGCTCTGTCCAGTGCTCCAAGAAGTTGAGTAAGAGTGCAGATCACTGCTCAGTAGTCACTGCTGATGTCAAGAGAAGTTGTTTCTGTAAGCCGTGGAGGCAGAAGCCACACTGGAAGAAGACAGACAGTAAGGTAGAGGTGATGTGGACATTAGCATGTGCAGCAAGCCTCACCAGAGTTTGACAATGACATGGAGAAAAGAAATGAGATCAGGGATGCTGAGAAGTATGGGATCCAGAGTTTGTTTTAAACAAAGAAGACATTCAAAATAGCTTGACATGTAATTGTTGTAACAATTCCACGGCCCAGGGAAGTGTTATTTCTCTCATTTATCAGATGAGAAAACTGAGGTTCAGAGAGGTTAAGTAACTGGGTTAGGTTCTCATAGCTAGTAAGAAACAGAGCTGAAAGTTGAGTTTAGCATATTTCATTCCAAAGTTCTAGGATAGATGAACACTTCTCATACTTGATTACATTTATTTTCTCACATAACTGTTTTCTCATTTTAAGAATTTTATTTTTAATTGACATTAATTAGATATATTATAGGACTCACTTTTTTCTAAATACAGAAGATGAGTCGAACTCATCCTTGAATTCTCAGTACTTAGTACAATATCTGGTCATTAATAATGGGTACTTAATAAATGCGTGTTACAGAAATGAATAAACAAATGAGTTTATAACCAACTAACTGCTACCCCAATCTTACACAATCACCGGGCTCCACTGTAATGAACAGATTGCTTCCCACTTAAAATTTTTTTTTCTCTGTACTTGAAATATATACAGTCTTTATTCACACGTGGAATCTATTCTCCGGTAATACTGACTTCATGGTGCTGTCCCACATGAGATCAGCATATTTGTATGGGAAGGAAAAGGTATATTCAATCACTATGATATTTTATGAGCCTGGTAATAATAAATAGATATGTTTAAACATTCATATGCTTGACTGATATTTCTTAACCACACGTTTGGCTCAGCTGTTTTGCTAGCATTTTACTTTAGAGCCTTTTTAATGCAGTTATTATTTTTTTTCCTTTATCAGAGGAATAAAGAAGTTTTAACAAATATCCCTAAGGTTAAAATAAAAATGTGTGAGCTCTGGTGATTGTCTCAAGATGTCAATAACTTAAGTTTCTGCTGAAATAATTATGTTTTGAATTTCTTCCAAATAAACTCCTTCCTTCTCACTTTCAGAAAATTTACTCTTTGAAAGCCTGAATAGAAAAAAAGAGTTTTTAAGATGAACAAAACTGCTTTATGACATAATGTGTAGTTCTTCAGTTTAGTTTTGTTATGATTTGCTAGCAAAGAAGTTTAGGCTCTGTCCATCTCCTAATTACCTATATATTGTTAAAGCTACCTGAGCCAAGTTAAATAAAATAAGGAAGCCTGAAATAGGTCAAATTTGCATTCTGATTATTTGCAACAGTTTCTAATCCCGCAAAGTAAGGATTACCTACTAGTCCCCCCCGCCCCACCCCATATATCTATAAGCATCAAGTATTTTTTTGTCCAAGAAGGAATATACTATACAATTTAGCTATTCATTTATGCAAATGATGGTAAACAGAATTATAAAGACAGATAATAAACAGCAAATGAGGTTATTTTGTTTCACGCTTTATGTTGTCAGAGTTCTGAGCATGGTTTAGTGTTTTCTATTCATGACTTTATATTACCGAATTACTCCCTGATGGCGTCTCAGATGTGCTTTTGTCTGCAAATGAGAGGGAATAAAATACCAGGACATTAACGTTAAATTACAATCGTTAATGGCGTAAATACGAAAATAATTACTGCATCATACCATCAATTGTTATGTGTTCATTACTGAAGTTCTTGTAAAGCCTTCATTTTCTTGTTACAATGATTTTTTCCTTTATTTTTGTCTGGCTATTTTATAGCCCTGACAGTACTTTAGCAACATTCAGCAGTTACACAAGTCATTTAATTGGGCTCAAAGCTTCATTTAAACTTCATTTAGCTGCATTTTATTTGTGTATATATGCCTTTTACTTCTTTCTGACAGTCAAAAGACACTTCCGGCACAGGTGCTGGAGAGAGGTGTCAAAGGAGACTATCTAAAACCAGCAATAAACTTCAGAGAAGGGTTTAGACTTACTTTAACATGGCTCCATAAGATACCTTTATTAAATAAACTTATTGCGCCCCCATCCTCTACATTTTTAGCTTCAGGGTTCTTTTCTTCTTCTTCTTCTTCTTCTTATTCTAGCACCACTTTTTTAAATTAATTTATAAACCTGCGGTCAATCAGTCAAGATGGTTCTAAATCTCGGACTCTCTTCCATTCTGTTTCTTGTCCTCTGCTCCGCCTCACCTGTCTTTCTCCCGCTTCTATCTCTTTCCTCTTCTCTCAGTGGTCTCTCCCTAGCTGGCGGGAAAGGGACCCCCGACAGACAGACAGACAGACACACACTCTCTCTCTCTCTCTCTCTCACACACACACACACACACACCCCACACTCAGGCCGCCTGGTTCTCGAAGGGTCGTCCAGGTGCACCCTTTTGTCTGCTCCACTCAGTGACCATCGCTTCGACTCTGCCTGCCTGTCTAGGGCGGGGAGTGTCAGGCAAACTCACCCGGCGCTGAGAGCTGCAAGGGAGCGGGGCTGGGGATGTGGAGGCACAGCGGGCGTCTAGCACCAGAGCATCCTTAGCCGCGAGGCTCTCGCGCGTGCACACACACACACACACACACACACAGAGCTTCTGTCACCTGTTCACTTTCAACGCCAGCTCTATCTCTAGGTAAAACTTATCCCTTGTCCCTACCCCCACCCCTACCTTCAAGAGTCCACGTACCAGACATCCCGTGCACACCTTCTTCAAAATATCCGGAGGGAGAAAAGTGCACGCTGGGGCACACTACAATTACACAGATCCCGACAACCTCTTCTCGGTTTTACCGCCCCCACTCCACATCTTCTCTGCAATCACACACAGCCTCTTCCTGCCAAAGCGCGCGCACAGCCGGCACCCCTTCCCTGCTGACAGCCCAGGCTTGGAGCCTCAGCCTCCAGGGCTCTGGTCCTGGCCGGGTCCCTCTGCGCGGCGCCAAGCCCCTAGAACTCTCTCCAACTCCTGCCATGTGCAGCCTGGCTCTACCCGCTCCCTAGGCCCAGCCAGTGTGTAAACTTTTTCTCGTCCTTTCTCTGGCCCCAAAGCATGCCACAACCCAGAGCTCCGACAACCCAGCCCCGAGCTTAGACCCCCACGGGGGAATGGAGCGAGAAACCCCGCTCCCAAGGGCGCCGGGTCTCCCGGTGCCCAACCCTAACGTGCGCAGGACAGCGCAGGACCCGGCAGGGATGCGAAGGGAGCCGGGGAGGATCCCTCTGGCAGGTGCAACTTGCCAGCGACTCCTGGATTCACACCCCTGGGGACGCCGGGTTTGGCCTAATGAGAACAAAGCTGGAGTCCGGGGAGACTGTCAGACAGGCGCTAAGACAATAGCAATAAAGGGAACTTGGAAGAGGACTGCTGCGCAAAGTTGTCCGCGAGTCCAGATGTCCTGGGATGGGTCCCGGGCTCCCGCTGCAGTTCCCCCACCCCCCAGCCCCCAGCCCCGCCGCGGTACACGCAAAATCTCTGCTAGGCAGCGGGTCCCTGGATGCCATGCAAATACCCGGGTCTCCCAGACGCAGCTTGGGGCTCCCGGGACGCACTGGGCTTGGACAGCAGCCGCCCGGCAGGAAGACCCGCCAGCGCGCTCGCCTGGCTTTACCTTTCGGCAGGCTGCCTGGAAGTCCGCGGCGCGCCGCCCTCTGGCTGTGCCCTCAGCCCCTGCCGCCGCCGCTGAGAGCAGACAGCGGGAGCCCGGCTCGCTGCGCCCCGCCCCCGGGCGCCAGGCCCCGCCCCCGGGCGCCACGTCCCGCCTCTCCACGCCGGCCCGCAACCGCGCGGAGCCACGACGGCCCAGTGGGGTTTCCGCGTGAGCTGAGCCGGAGGCGACGGCCGCGGCTGCTACTGCTGCCACTACTGCTGCTCTGGTTGCTGTCCCTGCCGTCTTCACCGCGGTGGCTGATGCATGCCACAGGCCAGCCAGGATGTCCCAAATTGCCAAGGGGTACGGCCACCCTCCTCCCCAACAAAAGAGACTATTGGAAATGAACTCCAGAATAGGGCTACTCTGTGTTCCATGCACCGGCAGCAACAGCATCACCTAGGGGCTTGCTAGAAATACAAATTTCTGGGCCCTACCCCAGATCTAATGAACGGGAATCCCTGGGGATGGGGCCTAGCATTGTGTATTTTAAGAAGCTCTCAGGGAGACTCCAAGCACATTAACGTTGGAGAGACACTGCTGAGAGAACTAAGTGGCTGATGAGATGCATGCTCCCTCAGTCCTGAGACCCACGAGCCCACCCTGGCTGAGGGTTTAACTTGGCAGTGTTTGCAAAGCTCAAGTGTACTTGTCTGCACCCTGGATGTCATTCATCTTGCTTTATTGACTGCGAAGTCTTTAGAGATAAACAGAGGGGGGAATACATTTACTTCTGATCTGACAGCCCTAATGAGCTCAAAGAAGAATTATGTAAACATTATTAAGTGTAATAAACACGTGTCGGCATCAGGCAATCTTCTCTGGAGAAGGCTTGGCAAAAGCCGGAATGAGCCAACGTTTTATTCATAATGTCTTTTTAACTTTATGTTGCCTGTGTAATAGGCCTTTGGCTTTGCTGTTGCCTAGACGGAAAATCATTACCCCAGTAATGGATGAGCTAGTTCGAAAGGAGAACCACTGGGATGCTGAGCACTTTCATTCATAAATGCTATGTATCAGACACAAGGGAAACCATCTTCTGCCAATGTGCCATTTTAATTATCCAACTGGTGTACAGGTTTCTTGTTCAACTTCCTAAGGCATCAACTATAGAAAACAAACAAAAGCGATTCACTCACCATTTTATTTGTAGTAAGTTCTCCTTCTCACTTTTTTCCCACTGTACTTTCCTGAACTTTGGACGTTGTTAAATACAGATGTTCCTAGGCTTACAACAGGGTTACCTTCTGATAAATCCATTGTAAATTGAGAATATAGAAAATACATTTAATGCATATAACCTACTGAGCATCAGAGCTTAGCACAGCCTACCTTAAACATGCTCAGAACATCTATAGTCCGTAGCCTACAGTAAGGCAGGGTCATCTGGTAACATAGTACACTGCAGAGTATTAGTGGTTTACCCTGGTGGTTGCATGGCTGGCTGCCACTCAGCCTGTCTCTTGAGAGTATCCTACGCTTTAGCATCATCATAAAGTCAAAAAATTTAAAAACCGTAAGTTGAACCATCTTAAGTTAGGCACTGTCTTTACTGGAGGAATTGAAGATCCATTGCCGGGGAAGAACTTGATGACACTGCCTTTACCTTCTCTGCTAGCTCTAGGAATTGATTCTGGTTTTGAACATCTATTTGGAGTAGATGTAGAAGTTTGAAGTTCTGGTCCTCCAGAAAGCTTTGTCAAAGTCTTGCTCTGGTATCCAGAGCAAGTGAGCCTTCAAAAGACCTCTTCTCTACCACCTTCATGTTCCTGCTGCCTAAAAAATGTCAACCTGTTCTCAGCACCAAAAGTGTTACCATTTTAAGTAATGAAAGAAAAACATTATTATCAAGAAAATCAGTCCATCAAAGAATCCAAAACAGTTT
Organism: Cheracebus regulus; assembly: GCA_963574635.1. NCBI lineage: Eukaryota > Metazoa > Chordata > Mammalia > Primates > Pitheciidae > Cheracebus > Cheracebus regulus. The sequence continues at coordinate 71,224 of CAUYQU010028511.1, forward strand.
GGCTCCTCATCCCAAATTTCAAGAGTAATATGGGAGAAAAGACTAGAAATCTGAAACTACAGTGTTCATTCTAGAAAGGACATAGAATAGGAACAAAAAGACAAGGAAACGATGAAGGAAGAAAAGAAGGGAAAGAAGGAGGGAGGAAGAAAGGTAAAAAGGAGGAGAAGGAAGGAGAAGGAGAACGGAGAAGAAAGGAAGGAAAGGCATATTAACAGCTACTAAGACATTTAAAATTAAAAAGAAAATTGGAAAGAGATGGTAGGATAGATGGGGGCAATGCAGCAGGGAGCTTCAGGCTTATCCAAGTGTATGTCAAGAGTAAGTTTCTTAGATCGCTCTCTAAAGGAACAGACCCTGAGTAAGGATTCAAGTGATTTATTAAGAAAGTGCTCACAGGAGAAATCAGTAAGGATATTGGGGAAAGTGGCAGAGGCAGCAGAACAGGAGAAGACACTGAACAAGGGTCCAAAAGTCCCACGGCAGTGAATAGGGCTTGGCTTGATTCTGCAGGGAACCTCTGGAGTTCAAGTTAAGCCTCTAAATTGCCCTACACCGAATGAAGAGAGCTGGGCAGTTTACTGATAAACAGCCTTCCAGGGGAGATAAACTTCTTGGCACTTCTGTAGACTCCAGTAGCTTGAGAGCAGTCCTTTAGAGAAAAGGTAAAGTTGCTGGTCGTTGAAAGCAAGGGAACTCAGAAATCTGGAGGAGGTGGGATGTCACACAAAAAATAATAAAAAGAATTGTGTAGTATGTGAGCTGATTCTCGACTTTGTCTACTTTTGTGGGGTAATTAAGGAGGCTTGGAAAATGTGGAGTCATGTCAAAGCACGGAGATGTAGGCCAGCTCTCCAGTGTCCTCATAACCTTGTCACCCACATGAGCCAGCATTTGGATACCTGGCATAAGAATGTATGGACAACCAGTCGCTCTTAGCCAAAGAATTCATGACAACTCACCCAAGTGCAGGCAAAGAGTGGGAATTTGCCCTTCTCTTTTCTCATTCCTGTCCCTAAGACCAGAGGAAAGGGGAGTTCTGCCTTGAAAATGGAAGGAAAAGGTATATCAAAACCAAGCCTCAGTTCTCCTTGAATCCTTTGTGCTGATTTCAAAAGAGGAGTAAGAACAAACTTGTTTTCGTCTCAACAAAGGCTCCTTAAGCTCAAGTCTGGTCCATGATCAGGAAAAGAGAGCTCTGAATTGGAGACAAAACTGGAAATTCAAATTTAAAAATAATGAGTTTTTAACAGCTGAAACTGAGTAACTGAAAGTTAACCAGAAATTATGAAAGCTACCCAAGGTCTCAATAAGGGGTCTTCTACGTGATGTAAAAGGGGAAAATTGACATAATGCCTTTGAGACAGTGGTTTGGGAAAAATATAATAGTTTCATGTTTATACTTCAGTTTGTACAATAAGTTGGTTATATTTGAAATTATTTACTCCTGGCTGCCTCCCATGATGTGTCCTCAAGTAACTTTCCCTACCTTAGGTGAGCCTCCACACCAATGTTTACTGGGATGGCTGTGGCCTGGCATGGCTAGTCCTGCCCAATCATGTGCCCTAAAATATTGAAAATGTTAGCATGGCACAAAGGAAAATCTATCATATAACTATATGTGGTTAAACACCATGTATAAGTTGAATTATTTTGCTTTATTTTGAGGAAAATGACTAGCCTTAGAAATACTCATGGAATAGGTTCATCTCACTCTTCATTTGTAATTTCCTTCAAAATATCTATTTAAATAAATTGCTTTTATTTTGGTTGGAACATTTGACCCTGGGAATATGCACATTGTTTCAACACTTTAGGAAACTGTTTCTATCATTAATTGAGAGCTGATTTGGATGATAATCTGAAGCTAAGAGAGTCTGGTTTTGAAGATACTGTCATTTTGCCACCATACAGATGTCAGGAGCCCAGTGTTCATTTTCACCAGTGTTTGGAATGCTCTGTTCTGTCTCAGTTAGAGATTCCAGCTCAAGTTTTCTATCTCTTCCTCCATCCTGTCTGGCACTTCCTAACCTGCCCTCTTGTTAGATTCTATTCCCAGACTTCACTTACTCCATTTCCCACTTGGACCATGAGTCTAAGATAAGATACACAGTACATCCTGTGCTGAAACAGAGTGTGTGATAAATATGATTCATTAAACGCAGTGTACATCAATATCAGGTCAGGGTAGAAAATATACAGCATAATGAATGGTCTGTAGTTTGAGATTCAAGGAAGTGCAGTCGTCCCATGGAGGGTATTCAGCGGCATTATCAATCATGGAAGTAAAAGTGGAATGGTTTGTGGTTTACTGGAATGCCATAAAGATGTTTTCCACTTCTATTCTCACTCCCCCACAAACTCACCTGATTTCCTTGATGATCATAAAATCAATCTACCATCTGTGAGTAATTCACAATTACCCTTTCCCCTCTATTGATATCACTTTTTAGGGCATCAGTCAATGTCATATTAGTATCCAAGAGAAGCTTTCCAAAAATAATTTAATAGAGGTTGTCAAAACTTATTCACTGACCATAGCCTTAGAATTCAACATCTTGGAAGGGAGTTGATCTTCTGATTTCCCAAAGACTAGAATTTCTTTGAAAAATATTGTAAGATCTGGCTCTAACTGCTCACTTTAAAAAAAAAAAAAAAAAAAAGCTTTTCTCTGCCACTTTAAATTACATCTAAAAGTCTCAGTTTTCAGGAAATTAATATTGGTACAGGGGAAATGTGAATATACTGAGAAACTCAAGATTTATGGAGGATATACAATGTGTTTAATACAATTAACTCATGAAATTTCATATTCATATATATTCTTGATTAATTTTTCTGAACTGAATAGTTGTTTTTAAAGAGAAATTTTCGAATGTAAACTCAAATTTCATGTAAAAATAAATTATTACTCTCAATTAAAATATGTAGGTAATATTCCAAGTGGCAGTATTAGTATAATAAAATATGTATTTGTGTAAAACATCCAAAGATTTAGTTAGCACAAAGAAAGAACTTTATCTATTTTTTTTTGGCTTTTAAGAAAATTGTGAAATGAAGTCAACCTCAATTGAAACAAAAAGATATATATAAAAATTTCATCAAATTTCTATAAATTGGTACTAGTTGCATAACTGGTTTTTATTACAGTTATAGAGGCGACTTAACTTCAGTTTAAAAGACTGTATTCAAAACCTCATGCTTCCATTTTAAGAGTGTATATTTTGAGTAGATTTGCAAGGTTGTAGAGTAAGTATACAGACAACTTTACTAAAAAATGCCCAGTTGTTTTCCAAAGTGATTCACCAATTTATACTCACTGAAGTAGTTTATGAAAGTTTTCTGTTGCTTCATATCCCTGCCAACGTTTGGTATTGTTAACCTTTAAAAAAATTGCCAATCTGTTGGGCAGGTAATACCTCACCGTGGTTTTATTTTGCACATATCTAACTATTGATGGGAGGATTTAAAACATCGTACTTTTCAGAAGTTTACTGGCCTAATATATTGTCTTGCTTGTTAAATGCCTGTCTTAGCCTTTTTTGTGTTTCAGTGAGGCATTTATCAAAGGAAATTCTGATTTAAAAACTTTAACATTGACAACACAGAGCCTAGAAAAGAACTTGGTGAATCTAAAATGAATATAACTCATCATTCCTGATGCACTTAAAACCCATTTTCACCTGGACCTTGAATGTCTTTTAACTTCTCACTGCCAAACCAAGCCAATAATAAATTTTAATTGCTAGAGGAAAAATAATACATTTAAATTCATTAATGTGTCTACATCTGTAAGGCAAATTGTGCAAACCTCTTAGCAACAATCTGTAAAATATACTGTAAATGCTTTTAAAACCCCTTCAAGTAATAGTCTTATTTAAATTTTAGTTATGATATCTGAGATGCCACATTCTATAATTTTAGTATAGTTCTAAATTTTCAGTAGATTGTTTATTCTATTATATAAACATAAATATTAATGGCAAAGTAATTTATTGAGTTTCTGTCTACTGAAAGCAAAGGTCCTGGTGGAAATTGATTGGTAAGTTGAAGCCTCTCTTTAAGAAACAATGGTCTCTATCTGAATTACACATAATTTTTAAACTCTATGCAGAAGTGATTTGCTAAAATATCAGAATTGAGTTCCTCTTCTTCTCTAAAGAAATACATATTTTAAAACACAATGTATAACATAGCACATAAATATAAACATGCAGAGTTCCCGTGACATGTTTTGCTTTTTGTATGTGTATAAATATAAAACATTAGCATTAATCAAATTGTGAAACACGTTAATCTGTTTTTATTAAAATAGAGTTAATATGTGTCATACTCAGAAAGAAAAACAAGAAAGCTCTCTTTTCTGAAATGTATATGATGTGTGTGTTTATTGGGGGTTATTGGGTTTTTGCTCATTTCTTTGGAGGGTTATTAAAATATGTTAACATGCTATGTAATTTTACTGTTAAAGAAGTACAGAAATGTTACAGAAAACTGGTTTAAAATATCCTTTTAAAATGACTTCATATTTTAACTATGACAGAGTAACCAGATGAGGACCTCTGACAAAAAGGAACTATAAAAATGGTAATAAACATATGAAGCCATCATTTGCAGGAATTAATCAATAGGCTGGACAAAGATTATGGACCTTGAAAGAAGAGGAACACAAGAAGTGAGCCCTATGATCACCCCAATGACACTTCAGCTTTCTCAATGGCAGGAAAATGGAACTTACAGAATTAATGGTCTCAGTGATCTGAAAAGGGAGAAATTGGTGATCCAGGATGTGGAAACATCTGAAATTTGCAAGGCATGTTAACTAAGAAGAGAGAGCTATGCTGAAAGGGTCCCCAGCACTGTGTGGGGGGATTGTTGGAGTCCTTGGTCAAGAACTGGGCTACATATGTGCAGAGTGAAGCTTCACAAAACCTAGCAAAGACTTTTATTTTTTTTAACTGGCTGAGAACTGAACAGTAATACTACAGTGCATATACAGTACGGTGCATATACTGCTGGAATCTATTGGAGTTCCAGCCAGCCAACGTGATGAGATCTCACATGTTATTCAGTTGAGATTCAGATAAATAATATCTTAAGATTAAGGACCATGCCCTAGAGTAAGGGACTGCCCTAGGCTGAACTTAATAACTAAAAACTAAATATAAATAAAGCCATTAAAAAAATAAACCCACATAAGACAAGATCAAAAGCATCTACCAGGGAATTAGCTGTCAGACTTAAAAAGCCAACATTGTTTAAGGAAGGCAACAGAATTCTAGATGTGCTATAATTTATGATTATAATGCCCAGCATATAACCAAAAATTACTAGACATATTTAAAAGACATGAAAAAAGGTGACTTGTGGTTGAAAGAAAATACAATCTATATAAATCAGTACCAAATATACAGATGTTGGAATTAGTAGACAAAGATTTTAAGTAGGTTTTATAAATATTTTAAAGGATAACATAATCATGATGAATGAACAGATGGGGTTTCTCAGAATAGGTATGAAAACTATAATATGTAAGAAATGGAAATTATAGAATTGAAAAGCATAGTTTTTGATAAAAATTCACTTGACAGCTTTAGTCATAGCTTGACAACATTTAAAAGGTCATTGAGCTCAGTAACAAATCAATATGCAATTATGTAATTTGAAGAATAGAGAAAAAATAAGATAAAAAATTGAACGGTGCTGGACCTATAGGACAATACTAAAAATGAACAAGGCAAACATAACTGGAGTCCTACAAGAAGAGGAGAAAAGGGGTGAAGGGAGAGAAGTAGGAGAATATGAATAAGGCAGTAAACAATATTTAAAGAATGATAACCAATATCTTTAAGAGCCAAAAAAGCTAAGAGAACAGCAAATAGGAGGAATTTAAAGAAAACCACACCAAGACCCATTATAAACAAACTGATAAAAACCAAAGATAAAGTCTTTAGAGCAAATGAATAATCACAACACATTATGTACATGGGAACACATCTTTAGAGCAAATGAAAAATCATGACACATGTTCATGGGAACACATAATCATGCTCCATCATGACAGCTATTTCTTGTGAGAAACAATAGAGTAAAAAAGTCAATGCAATGACGTCTTTAAGTACTGAAAGAAAAAAAAGGACATTAAAAATTCTATATCCAGCTGAAATAGTCTTCAAACACAAAAGTGAACCAAAGATATTTTCAGATAAATGAAAATGGGAGGAATTCATTGGAAGCAGACCTGCACTGTAGAAAATGGCAAAATAAACTTTTCATGTTGAAAGAAAATTACAACAGACAGAAATTCAGATTGACAGGAAGAAAAGAGAGCACAAAAATGTTAAGTATGTGGGCAAAATATAAAAGACTATACATTTTTATTGTTTCATTTCTTTAAAAATATTATTCTTTAAAGTAAAAATTAAACAATTTTAGGCCTTTTAATGCATGTGCATGCAATACACACATGCACAACACATAGTATCACTAACGACAGGGGTGATTGAAACTATAACGTTGCAAGGTTTTCACATTTTACATGAAGCAGTACAAAATTAACTACATAGACTGTTAAAAAGGACATATATTATAATCTCTAGAACAACCACTGGAACATATTGCAAGGAAGTATAGCTAAAGTACCTATTTCTCATTTTACTTTTAACTACATGAAAGTAGAGGGGGGAAAAAAGGTAATATATCTTCCCCATGCACCACAAGGGTCATGGCCAATACTCTAACAAAAGACAGGTCAGCAAGAGAAAAGCATAACAAATTCATTTAACGAAGTTTTATGGGACATGGGAGCCTTCAGAAGTAAAAGCCCAAATACCCAGAGAAAGCTATGTTTTAATGCTAAATTTGTTAAGAGGTAGATAGTTGTGGAGAAACATGATTAAACAGAAAGAGTAATAATTGAAGTGTAATAAATTGAGTAGGGACCCCAACAAGGCCTGTTTATTCCAATTGTTTCTTTCTGTCTCTCTGTAAGATACCCACACCCCTAACCTCCAAGTATGTAGCAGGTTATTTGTTACACTGAGGACCTTCAGGAGGAAGGGAGATAATCAGAGGTCTTCCTAGGTTGTATGCCTGGCTCTGGGGGAGAGAAATTCTAGTTTCTGTGACTCACTTAGGGAATAATGGGGCAGATGGAAAGAGGAGGATGGGAGAAGGTCAGAGAGTCCTTGCTTCTGCAGCTCTTCCAGACTCCTTCAGTTCAAAGTACTCAGCATGTTAAGATACCATAGTTTGGAGTATTTTGTTCTGACTCCCAACAGGAGAAAACCATACATACATCAAAGTACCAAACTTCAAGGGGAAAGATTAAATAGGATATCTTAAATCTTTGTATACTGTTGAAAAAAATATATGTGTATATATTTAATATGCTGAAAAGTATGTGTTTCAAGATAGGTTAGCTTTAGCTTGCCTGAACATGATAGGTTGCCTAGTAGCCAAATTAAGTTTGAGGTATTCAAGATCATATAAACTGTAAACATTTTTAAAGAAGACTATTAGTAAGTCTGCTGTCCCAGCTACATCTGACTTATAAAATAAGCAGAAGTTGAGATTTTGATTTGCTTTTACAATGTGCACACATATTCTTAAGGCCATCTGTGTAAGTAGGTTTTCAGTGTTTTCTTTTTCCCAAAGCACTCTTTTTTTTTTTTTTTTTTTTTTTTTTTTAGTTGAAGTCCTTTATAGAAGACCAAGATAGAGAAATAGATAAGTAATGTAGCTTTGCCAACATTAAGGTAGGGGTCCTGCAGAGGATTTCCTATCTTGATCATCTCTGGTGAACTTCCCTTCAAAGACCAGATAAGCTCTAGAAAAATCACTGATGTGGAACATTTCCCTTACATAATGTTTCAACTGATAACTGAGATTCTGTTAAATGATTCTCTTGGAATCTATGTTAAAATTAGAATAATGACCTTTATGTTATTGTATTTTGAGATTTTAAAAGTATTAAAAATAGAATATATATTTTAGAACATATTTTAACATAGTTTTTTATATATGCTATAATTTAAAATTAGAATTTAGAAATTGATAAAAGAAATTAATCTTCTATCAATTTACCAATTTTCTTACTTATCAAAATGATCAATACATTACTGTATTACCAGATGTACGTAAAATGGCTAAAACAGTAAACTGTCCATGTATTTCTATCTTCTAACTTCTGTTGTGCCTTCATTCTACTAGCTTTGATATAAATCTCAATTATTTCCTAATTGAAAGAAATGAAGGGAAGAGTCAAGTTCATTTTAAAATGAAGGGAAGAGTCAAGTTCATGTCTCTTAACTCATATGGAAGCATATTTTTCTTTTAAAATAATCATTTGTTGGTGGTGGGGGTGGGGTATGCCAAGATGGCTGAGAGGAGGCAACACTGGAATGCAGCTCCCAGCGAATGAGACACAGAGGGCTAGAGGACTTCACAATTCCAAGCAAGCAGCCGGGTTCATTTCAGTGGGACAGGTAGGACTCTTAAAATAGCCAAGGGAAGGAGCCAAAGCAGGATGAGAGCCGCCCAGGGAGGGTGAAGCAAGACAGGGTGGGGCACGTCCCGACCTGGAATGTGCAGCTGACTGGGAGGGTTGGAGACTTCACCCCCTATATTCCTATCCTGTGCTTGCTTCATCCCTCTGCATCCCAAGTCCACAAGAGCGCCGCCAGACTGAGGGGCACCTTGGGTTGTCGATGCAAATCTGAGTGACGGCTCTCACCTGGTGCCACAAGTTGTTGGCACAGACCTGGGCAGAAGTTTGGACTAGCACCAGCAGGACAAAACAACCCGTCCCACAGAAAGACGCAGAGTTGAAAGTAGGGAAACAGGTCGTAAGGCCTGGCAGGCCCCACCCCCAACAAAACTCAAACTGAAGCCCCCACTCCAGAGAGCTTGGCAATGAATACACCAGTTTGACCCCAACCAGGAAGATGGAGCTCAGGAAAGGAGAGACGCCATTGGGAAGGCAGGGTTAATCTCACCTGCAAACCCCAGGGGAAGACCACCCACCCGGCAACCTGACTGAATCTGAGGCAGCCCAGCAGCGCCTCTACAGGCCAAAAAAGATATAGCTCCAACCACAACAGACAGGAGGTCCACTCAGAGATTCCTCCTGAAATCACCAACTTCAAAGATCAAAGAGAGATAAACCCACAAAGATAAGAAGAAACCAGTGCAAAAGGATGAAACTATCAAAGACCAGAATAACTCTTTCCCTGCCAGGGATCATAACTCCTCACCATCAAGGGAACAAAACATGACAGAGAATGAATTTGATGAACTGACAGAAGCAGGCTTCAGAAGGGGGTAATAACAAACTTTTCTGAGTTAAAAGACCATGTTCTCACCCAGTGAAAAGAAACTAAGAACCCTGAAGAAAGGTTAGATGAAATGCTAACTAGAATAACCAGCTTAGAGAAGAACATAAATGACTTGATGGAGCTGAAAAACACAGCATGAGAACTTGATGAGGCATACACAAGTTTCAACAGCCAAATTGATCAAGCAGAAGGAAGGATATCAGAGGTAGACAATCAAATCAATGAAATTAAATGAGAAGCCAAGATCAGAGAAAAAAGAGTGAAAAGAAACAAAGCCTCCAAGAACTATGGGATTATGTGAAAAGACCTAATCTATGCTTAATCAGTGTACCTGAGTGTGACGGGGAGAATGAATCCAAGTTGGAAAACACTCTTTAGGATATTATACAAGAGAGCTTCCCCAACCTAACAAAGCAGGCCAACATTCAGGTTTAGGAAATATGGAGACCACAAAGATATTCCTCAAGAAGAGCAACCCCAAGACACACAATCGTCAGATTCACCAGGGTTGAAATGAAGGAAAAAATCCTAAGGACAGCCAGAGAGAAAGGTTGAGTCACCCACAAAGAAAAGACCATCAGACTCACAGTGGATCTCTTGGCAGAAACTCTGCAAGCTAGAAAGGGTGGGGGTCAATATTCAATATCCTTAAAGAAAAGAACTTTCAGCCCAGAATTTCATATCCAACCAAACAAAGCTTCATAAGTGAAGGAGAAATAAAATCCTTTATGGACAACCAATTGCTGAGAGATTTCATGGCTACAAGACCTGCCTTACAAGAGCTCCTGAAGGAAGTACTAAACATGGAAAGGAACAACCAGTACCAGCCACTGCAAAAACATACCAAATAGTAAAGAACAATGACACAATGAAGAAACTGCATCAACTAACGGGCAAAACAACCAGCCAGTAACAAAATGTCAGGATCAAATTCAAACATAACAATATTAACATGGAATATAAGTGGCCTAAATGCCCCAATTGAAAGACACAGACTGTCAAACTGGATAAAAAGTCAAGACCCACTGGTGTGGTGCATTCAGGAGACCAATCTCACATGCAAAGACTCACATAGACTCAAAATAAAGGGATGGAAGAAGATTTACCAAGCAAATGGAGAGCAAAAAAAAGCAAGGGTAGCAATCCTAGTCTCTGATAAAACAGATTTTAAACTAACAAAGATCAAAAGGACAAAGAAGGGCATTACATAATGGTAAAAGGATCAATGCAACAAGAAGAGCTAATGATCCTAAATATATGTGCATCCAATGCAGGAGCACCCAGATACATAAAACAAGTTCTTAACAACCTACAAAGAGACTTAGACTCCCACACAATAATAGTGGGCGACTTTAACACTCCACTGACAATATTGGACAGATCAATGAGACAGAAAGTCAACAAGGATATTCAGGACTTGAACACAGATCTGGACCAAGTAGACCTAATAGACATTTACAGAACACTTCATAAATCCACAGAATACACATTCTTCTCAGCAACACATGGCACTTACTCCAAAATTGGCCACATAATTGGAAGTAAATCACTCCTCAGCAAATCCAAAAGAACGGAAATCACAACAAACAGTCTCTCAGACCACAGCACAATCAAATTAGAACTCAGGATTAAGAAAAGCACTCAAAACTGCACAATCACACAAAAACTGAACAACTTGCTCTTGAATGACAAATGATAAACAATGAGATGAAGGCAAAAACAAAAATGTTCTTTGAAACCAACAAGAACAAAGACACAATGTACCAGAATCTATGGGACACATTTAAAGTAGTGTCTAGAGGGAAATTTATAGCAATAAATGCCAAGGACAGATCTAAAATCGACAACCTATCATCAAAACTGAAAGAGCTAGAGGAGCAAGATCAAAAAAACTCAAAAGCAAGAAGAAGACAAGAAATAACTAAGATCAGAGCAGAACTGAAGGAGACAGAGACACAAAAAACCCTTCAAAAAAAACAATAAATCCAGGAGCTCGTTTTTTGAAAAGATCAACAAAATACACAGATCACTAGCTAGACTAATAAAAAAGAAAAGAGAGAAGAATCAAATAGATGCAATAAAAAATAATAAAGGGGAGATCACCACCGATTCCTCAGAAATACAAACTACTATCAGAAATTACTACTAACAGCTCTGTGCACATAAACCAGTAAACATGGAAGAAATGAATAAATTCCTGGACACTTGCACATTCCCAAGACTAAGCCAGGAAGAAGCTGAAACCCTGAATAGACCAACAACAAAGTCTGAAGTCGAGGCAGCAATTAATAGCCTACCAACCAAAAAAAGTCCAGGTCCAGATGGGTTCACAGCTGAATTCTACTAGATGTACAAATAGGAGCTGGTACCATTCCTGTTGAAATTATTCCAAACAATACAAAAAGAGGGAATCCTCCCTAACTCTTTCTATGAGACCAACATCATCCTGACACCAAAACCTGGCAGAAACACAACTAAAAAAGAAAGCTACAGGCCAATATCCATTATGAACATTGATGCAAAAATCTTCAATAAAATACTGGCAAACTGAATCCAACAGCACATCAAAAAGCTTATCCACCACGACCAGGTAGGCTTCATCCCGGGGATGCAAGGCTGGTTCAACATACCCAAATCTATAAACGTAATCTACCACATAAACAGAACCAAAGACAAAAACCACATGATTATCTCAATTGATGCAGAAAAGGCCTTTGACAAAATTCAACAGCCCTTTATCCTAAAAACTCTCAATAAACTAGGTATTGATGGAACATATCTCAAAACAATAAAAGCTATTTATGACAAACTCACAGCCAATATCATACTGAATGGGCAAAAACTGGAAGCATTTCCTTTGAAATCTGGTACTAGACAAGGATGCCCTCTCTCACTACTCCTATTCAATACAGTATTGGAAGTTCTAGCCAGAGCAAACAGGCAAGAAAAAGAAATAAAGTGGATTAAATTAGGAAAGGAGGAAGTCAAATTATCTCTATTTGCAGATGACATGATTGTATATTTAGAAGACCCTATCATCTCAGCCCAAAATCCCCTGAAACTGATAAGCAACTTCAGCAAAGTGTGAGGATACAAAATCAATGTAAAATCAGGATGCAAAAATCACAAGCACTCCTATACACCAATAACAGACTTAAAGAGAGCCAAATCAAGAACAAACTGCCATTTCACAATTGCTACAAAGAGAATAAAATAACTAGAAATACTACAAACGAAGGATGTAAAGGACCTCTTCAAGGAGAACTACAAACCACTGCTCAAGGAAATAAAAAAGGATGCAAACAGATGGAGAAACATTCCATGCTCATGGTTAGGAAGAATCAATATTGTGTAAATGGCCATATTGCCCAAAGTAATTTACAGATTCAACACTATCCCCATCAAGCTACCAATGACCTTCTTCACAGGACTGGAGAAAACCACCTTAAACTTCATGTGGAACCAAAAGAGAGCCCACATAGCCAAGTCAATTCTAAGCAAAAAGAACAAAGCCGGAGGCATCACACTACCTGACTTTAAACTATGCTACAAGGCTACAGTAATCAAAACAGCATGGTACTGGTACCAAAACAGAGATGTAGACCAATGGAACAGAACAGAGGCCTCAGAGGCAATGCCACACATCTACAACTATCTGATCTTTGACAAACCTGACAAAAACAAGCAATGGGGAAAGGAGTCCCTGTTTAATAGACGGTGTTGGGAAAACTGGCTAGTCATGTGCAGAAAGCAGAAACTGGACCCTTTCCTGACACCTTACACTAAAATTAACTCCAGATGGATTAAAGACTGAAACATAAGATGTAACACCATAAAAACCCTAGAAGAAAACCTAGGCAAAACCATTCAGGATATAGGCATAGGCAAGGACTTCATGACTAAAACACCAAAAGCATTGGCAACAAAAGCCAAAATAGGCAAATGGGATCTAATTAAACTCCAGAGCTTCTGTACAGCAAAAGAAACAATCATTAGAGTGAACTGGCAACCAACAGAATGGGAAAAAATTTTTGTAATCTACCCATCTGACAAAGGGCTAATACCCAGAATCTACAAAGAACTAAAACAGATTTACAAGAAAAAAACAAACAAACCCATTCAAAAGTGGACGAAGGACAAGAACACACTTTTCAAAATAAGACATTTATGAGGCCAACAAACATGAAAAAATGCTCATCATCACTGGTCATTAGAGAAATGCAAATCAAAACTACATTGAGATACTATCTCACACCAGTTAGAATGGCAATCATTAAAAAATCTGGAGACAACAGATGCTGAAGAGAATGAGGGGATATAGAAACACTTTTACACTGTTGGTGGGAGTGTAAATTAGTTCAACCATTGTGGAAGACAGTGTGGTGATTCCTCAAGGACCTAGAAATAGGAACTCTATTTGACCCAGCAATCCCATTACTTGATATATATCCAAAGGATTATAAATCATTCTATTATAGAGACACATGCACACGTAGGTTCACTGTGGCACTGTTTACAACAGCAAAGACCTGGAACCAACCCAAATGCCCATCAATGATAGACTGGACAAGGAAAATGTGACACATGTACACCATGGAATACTATGCAGCCATAAAAAACAATGAGTTCGTGTCCTTTGTAGGGACATGGATGAATCTGGAAACCATCATTCTCAGCAAACTGACACAAGAACAGAAAAGCAGATACTGCACGTTCTCACTCATAGGTGGGTGTTGAACAATTAGAACACGTGGACACAGGGAGGGGAACATCACACACTGGGGTCTGTTGCGGGGGAATAGGGAAGGGACAGCAGTGGGTAGGGAGGTTGGGGAGGGATAACATGGGAAGAAATGCCAGATATAGGTGATGGAGGGATGGAGGCAGCAAACCACATTGCCATGTACGCACCTATGCAACAATCCTGCATGTTTTGCACGTGTACCCCAGAATCTAAAGTACAATAAAATATATATATATAAAGAAAATTATTTTATAATTAAAACCAAAACAGTGAAAAAAAATCGTTCTCCTTCTATAAAATGTGAAAAATATTACCTACATTTATCAAGTTTGAATGAGGTAACAGACAAAATGTGTCTATTAAAAGCCCAGTACATAAAGAGCCCAGTAAACGTTAACCATTGTCATAATTAGTATTAACATTATTATTATTTTTTTTATTATAGAGGATATGATAGCAAAGGCTTCTATATGGTTCTTTATATAAGTGGCCAATTTGAGAGCTTCAAAACTCTTATTTCATTTTCAAAAGCACATATAATACACAAATAAAACACCTATAAATAAGTACTTTCCCTTTTCTATTATTCAGTTTTTCTGAAAATTAATAAGCACAAACATTACTATCACCAATATAACATTAAAGAAGTTCATTTGTGGCCAGGCACAGTGGCTCATGCCTACAATCCCAGCACTTTGGGAGGCCGAGGTGGGTGGGAGTTTGAGACCAGCCTAACCAACATGGAGAAACCCCATCTCTATTAAAAATACAAAATTAGCCAGGCGTGGTGGAGCATGCCTGTAATCCCAGCTACTTGAGAGGCTAAGGCAGGAGAATTGCTTGAACCTGGGGGGTGAAGGTTGCAGTGAGCCAAGATGTGCCATTGCACTCCAGCCTGGGCAACAAGAGCAAAATTCCATCTCAAAAAAAATAAAATAAAGTAAGCTGATTTGTTTGAAATTTTATGCTATACTTTAGTTACATTTAACTGACACAAGTGCTAACAATACTGTATCTATAATTCTTCATAGTTCTATTGTTAAACTTAAATTTTCCTTAACATGAACAATAAAATAGATTATATACCAAATAGCAAATCTAAGAAATATGCAAAGCAATCTTTTTTCAACTAAAAATTGAAAATATTCTCATTTCTAAACAAAATCAGTTGAATGCTTACATTACCTATGCTTTACATAGCACAAAATAACCTTTTAGTAAAAAAAAAAAAAAAAAAAAATATACTAAACTCTACAGTGCTGAGGCAACTGATAAATTTTTCCTTTCACTTTTAATCAAGCTTCCTGTTGTAAGAGCTCAGCAGACAGTGACGCGAGACACTGCCTCCCAACTTCAGTTCACCTTTGCAGTTCCACAAGGGACACCATGTCAAGATTGTTCAGCTTTTTTGATGAGTGCTGCGTGAGTAACTAATGTGTAAATGCAGATACGTATAGAAAGCAGTTTTGACAGTGATGTATTGCAACTGGTTCCAGATGTCGGTAAGGGATGCTTGGCCAGGCATCTGGGGCTCCACTGCTACGGAGCAGCACCAGGACCAAACCAGTCTTGAAAAGACCGTGGTACTCTAACTCTCTTCAATTAGAATCTTCTTAAAACAATTATTTTGCTTCTCTTCTTTCAGAAAAACACTAAAACATTACTGCTTTGTTGTTCATTTTATTAAAGAAAAAGGCTGACATAACAAGCCTAATAATTTGGCTTTCAAAGAAATCTTCAAAGTGAACGGCAGGAATATTAAAAACGAAGCAAGTATTCATCTCTTATAATGAGGTTTTTAACTAAATTGTACCGAAACTTGCATATGTACAAAACTTTAAAGCAACCCCTGACCAGCAAATGAAATGTTGAGATTACTCACCTAATATTAGAATTAAGAATACCATCATAAATATTATACATATAATAATTATAAGCCAAATCAGCAAGCCTGTTTTCTCTTGCTGTTCATAAACCTGACAAGTGTATATTAGCTAAAGAAAATGTACCTCAGTTGCACTTGACTTTAAAAACTAAATAACAAATCTTGTAATGACATATTTCCAGAATAAAATTCTGAAAAAGGAAGACTGACAAGCAGCATGTGAATAAATGAATTTCTGGCCCACTGGCTAATGAAATGCAATAAGATGTACACAAAAATTCCTAAGTCAAAATACATTATTACAGTTATGCAATGAATAGCCTTTAATGTTTAAAACTGATAAAGTTGCACTTTCTATACACACAAAAAAAATGTTGTAGTGCAGCTCCAACACAAGCATTTGGTCTGATGGGAGTTTTTTCAAACAACCTGTCTGTCTCCCTCTTCTTTCAGTACCAGACTCCCAGCTCCAATCAAAAAAAACTCTCAGGGGATCACCTACGGCTACATTCTCACCATGTGGTTTTGATATAAGGCATTTTCTCATTGATCAAGGGAGCTGCAGAAGCATGTGTTCTGTTTATCCTAGAACAAAGAAGGTGACTTACATTACTGATGTTCAGAATCAAATCAAAGGTTTTGAAATACTTTTAATAGGAATAAAGGCAAACAAATCTGTCAAATGATGTTTAGAACTCAATGTTCCTTTTGATTTCCTAACAAATTGAATAAACTGAACATTCTAAACACATTACCAAACTTTTAATCTGTGAGAAGACCTTGTGGTCAATAACTTCCTATCATAAATAAATTGTTTAACTGTGGCCCAGAGTTAGTATGTTTGGTCTGATATGACATGATATGCCAACTGAGGGTAGACAGTAGTTTTAAGAAGTGACCAATCTTATTTTTTCCAGATGAATCATGAAATGTTTTCCTAACCTTGCATTTTCTTAAATGACCAACTGGTAAAATTTTATTACTGGCTTAGAATACAGAATGGTGCAAGACAGCAGAAGAGCTGTAAAGTATTCATTCCCATCTCCCTTTTTATAGGGCTCTGTTATGACAAATCATTATTGTGACTTGGTTTTTGTTCTATTCCTAATAAATTATGTTTAACAAATAAAAACATACTTTAATACAGCACTTAAATATAAACCATTTGTTTCTGTAAACTACGGAAAATTTGTCTAGGCAGTATAATTATATATATACATATCAGATCTGATAGGCCAAAAGCAAAATTATTACCCAGTGAAAATATGATGCGAACGTATTAACTGAATGACTTTTGTGTTTTATCTTGTTGGTTTACTAATAATTCAAAGTAAATCCTCTGGACAGCAAACTAGTACTTCTAAAAATACAAAATACACATCACTATATCCAGCAAAAGTCCAAACCTAAGGACTACTAATATCTGTATCCAGCAAATAAGGACCTAGATGACTAAGGTCCCAGATGAATTTAATTCTGACCCTTCAAAAATAAATGTAGTTCCAGAACAAATATCTGTATCAAAACAGTCTTATTGCTGGTAGCAATGTAAATTGTTACAATCACTTTGGAAAGCAATTTGGCAACATCAAGTAAAGTTGGATACACATATGCTCTATAAACCCAATAATTCTATTCCTAGTTACATACCTCAGAGAAATTATTGCATATGAACAAAAATATGTGTACAAGTACCCTTATAATACCAGAGTTTCAGACAAAATGTAAGCATCCACCAATAGTGAAATGAATGTGAAGGTCATCTGCATGGTAGAATACTACAAAGCAGGTAAAACTAATAAAATCAATTCACAGGTACCAAAATGAATACAATACATGTTGAAAACTGGTGAACAAAAAAATCAAGCTACAAAAAGATGTACAGTATGTATATACTACATATAGGTATTATATAGGTGTATATATACACATTATATTTGTCAATACTAAAAATATTAACATTATTTGTAAATACACATATATGTAGTAAATGCATTTTTCAGATGAGAAGAATATGTACCAACCATAAGATAAATAGGTACGAATTTGGGGTAGGAAAGTTAGTGAGCTGAAGGGATGGGAAACCTTCAAACATCTATAAATGGGTATTTTTAAAAAATAAATGTCTAAAGCAGAGGTGGCAAAATGTAAATATTTATTAAATTTAACAGGAAGAAATAAAAGCCTATGTGTTTGAAATATTTCATAAGCAAAAATTAAAATGCAAAAAGTCCATATACCCTACATGGACCTTTACTTCAGAATTACCACCAATACTTCATTCAAATACACTCATGTATATATTGCATAATTTTATTAGATTAAAAATCATGTCCAAATTTCACATGTTGTCATTTATATGTGGGAACCAAAAAAGCTGATCACACAGAGGTAGAGAAGAGAGTGTCAGATACCAGAGACTGGGAAGGGTGTGGGTGGGAGGGGTGGATAATGAGGGATTGGTTAATGAGTACAAACATACAGTTAAATAAAGAGTATAATTTCTAATGTTTGATAGCAGGATGAAGTGACTACAGTTAGCAAGAATATGTGGTATACTTCAAAGTAGCTAGAAGAAAGAACTTGAATTATTACCAAACACATAGAAATAATAAATACTCAAGGTGATGGATACCTTAAATACTCTGACTTGATCATTACACATTCTATGCATGCAACAAAATGTCACATGTACACCATAAATATATAAAATATTATGTATCAATTTTAAAAATATGTCCATAATTCAGAGTCAGAGCAACCCATTCTTCTGAATAAAGTCATCACGCAATAAGTTGAACTATCTAAATACTTAGTACTGGCCTTATCATTATTACATTTTTCAAAGATTTAATATATCTTATGCATTCATAAGATATTTTCAAAGAAAAACATTTGTGTGTCATCACACAATAAGCTGAACTATCTAAATACTTAGTACTGACATTACCATATTATGTTTATCAACTATATCTTATGCATTCATTAAATATATTTTCAAAGAAAAAAATCCCATAATCACCAATGACCCTTCATTAATTGATGAATACTCCAAACAAGCTAGAGTCAATAAGACTTATAATATCTGATTTTCAATTCTGTCTGAACTTCACATAAAAACATTTTGAGGATAAAGGCAGGTTATTCCTATATCGTTTGTGACAAATAATCAAGATATGACAATAGTAAATAAATTATCTGAATTTAAAGTTAGGAAGCATTTCTTTTTCAAAGAATCCTATATGTAAAAGAATTGAGCCATGAAAAATGTTAAAACAGGTAAAAATCATGACACAAAAGAACCTGGTAGGATTGTGGTAAATAAAGAAATTTATTAGGCAAGAATCTCTATTCACTGTAGCCAATTTTAGCTGTTTTCTCCAGGAATTAAATGTTCTATCCTAACTTTAAAACTAGTTAAATATTAACATTATTGCCTATCTCAAAGATATGGTAGAATTTAACTGGTTGAAAATTGCGGAGAGAGATCCAAGATGGCCGATTAGCAACAGCCCAGGAATGTAGCTCTCAGTGAAAGCGCAGAGAACGAGTGAACGCCGCACTTTCCGACGAATTTTTGTTGCCCACAGACCGGGAGATTCCCGGCAGAGGAGCCACACGGGTGGCCAGCGCGACTCGTTTGGCCGGCGCGGCTGTTTTGCCGGCGCCCCAACGCGGCGCTTCCCAGTGCGGAGTATATGGGACGGACGGGCTCGGCTGGTCCCATCCCCACAAGGAAAACAGCAATTGGAAGCGCTGCAGACTGAGAGTCTCACAGCAAGCACAGCGAACCGGGAAGGTCTGGCTCTGTGGGGAATGAGCATCCGCCAAAGGAAAACTAAGAAACAGAAAAACTTCATCACCGGGCGGAGAGAGATCCAAGATGGCCACGTAGCAGCAGCTCGGGATTGTAGCTCCCAGTGAAAGCACAGAGAGCGAGTGGATGCCGAAATTGCAGACGAATTTTT